>JANRGW010032727.1:607-43963 GCA_024733675.1 Psilopsiagon aymara | reverse complement strand
GGACAAGGAGTAACGGGTTAAAACTTAAACAGGGGAAGTTTAGATTGGATATGAGGAAGAAATTCTTTACTGTAAGGGTGTTGAGGCAGTGGAATGGGTTGCCCAGGGAAGTTGTGAATGCTCCATGGCTGGCGGTGTTCAAGGCTAGGCTGAACATACCCTTGGGTGTTATGGTTTAGTGTGAGGTGTCCCTGGCCATGGCAGAGGGGTTTGGACTAGATGATCTTAAGGTCCTTTCAAACCCTAACTATTCTATGATTCTATGATTCTATAAAACAAGGCTACAAATTTGATTGCTATACTGACCATCAAAAGCGACATCTACAAAGATTCCCACAATCCACTGATAAACAAGGTATCTTCCCTTGGCTATATCGCCTTTTATCTGAAGACTACTCTGATCTACAGAGTACCTGTTGAATTTATACTTTGCATAGTGCTGATGTAAGTTCTAAATTCATAAAGCCACATGAATTTTAATGATGTTGAGAAAGTCTTGCCTGACACATCAGCTGCATTAGCTCAAAAAAGATGGATCCTCAAATACCATAGAACATACCCACATGCGCATAAAATTATATATATCCCCAAGGGATTGTTTTATAAGGGTTTTTTTAGATGGAAATGCAATTCAGCTGTTGTTTTCCAGGTCCTTGAATCCTTGGATGCTGCAGACAAAAGTTCTGAGATGACCCTGTCTCTCAGTGAGGTCTCAAAATACTTCTAGTGTTGTAAATCATTCCCCTCCAAAAGTTATTTTCAAGTGTCTTGTAAATGTAGAGCTGCCTTGGAAAGTAGTTGCCATTCCTACACACTGCTTTATGGTGTATTTAGAGACTACCAACAACCCTTACAAAATATGGAGCAGCTGTGATATAAAAACAGATCCAGCTCTAAAATAGCATCCTAGAAAGAAACAGGAGTCCTTGTTTTGCTCAGTTATAGCAAGTATATCCACTCTATTGTACAGACAGATCAGGTAGACGTGACTGTAATTAAGAACAAGTGTAGCACTTACATGGTGAGAGAGAGTTTAAATTAACATTTCACAGACCATGGACACTTCTTAACATATGTTTTGTCTGCAATATAACTCTCCGTCATCTTTTTGTACTATTCTCTACTGTGTCTAGCTGAAACTTTGTTTGGGACCAGCAAAATCTACTGTGAATTATTTATATTCCAGTATTGCACATGGATTAAGCCATTATACTAGTCTGTGGGAACACTCATCACCTTTTAGTCTCATTTTCTTCTGGTCTGATATGGTTCAGATTAAAGAATAAACCCTATATGTGTAAATAGGAATGGGTCCCACTGTTTCTTTCACCCTTATTTACAACACTTTGCAACATCCTGCTACAACATAAGTCTTACTACAGGACCACTTGCAGAGATGAAAGGAGAAGGGCAGCTTCCCTTGTATTTTTCTTACCAACCTCCCTATGACCTTCCCATCGACTTTTTTGTGATCAGTACAGGACATAAGTCAAAGTCTTGGTGGCCTAGCTACTGATTAACAGTAACTCAGGGACCATTCTATTAATATTATAAGAACCAAAGTTCTGTAAGATATTTGCCAGTATATTTTATCTTGAGACATTCTGAATAGCTACCTTCACAGAAAAATTATATCACAGATACAAGGAACATTTACTTGATTGATTGTTTGCTATTCTCTCCACTGCAATTCTGAAATATTTTAAGGAGGTTTACTTATGACTCAGGAAAGGCAAAAATGAGTAAATAAGAAAAAAGATCAGAATCAAAGATTTCGCAGCTGATGCTGTCTGCTGATACTCATGACCTTCTGCACTATTTGAAAACCAAGATCAAAGGTGCACAAGACAAAGGCAGAAAGACAGCTAACTTGCAGCACTGGTGAGTGAAGCAGAAGTTTCTAAAACTGAAGTGTTCACTTTTATACTGACGTATTGGCAGCAGAGCGTTAGTCAGCCAGCCAAAGAGTTTTCATCTAATATAGGTATATTAGAATGCAGTGCCTGACTACACTTTGATTTGAAGCTAAGCAAGGCAGGCTCATTCTCTGCAGCAAGTCAGACTGATGCATCCTCCCAAGAATCATGCCTTACAGAAAAATAATCATGAAATATTAATCACTTCCTATATAGAGCTACAACTGTCACAAATGATGCAGCGCTCTCATGTACTACCTCTTACTGAAAAATTGCATAAGTAATACAGTGAATGCTGGCTGCTTCCTTGGCAGAGGCAAAGCTTGGGCTGTACAAGCATGGTGGCCTGGCCATGGCTGCCTGCAGGAGCAGGGACAGTGCCCAAACACCACGAGCATGGGTCAGCTCAACCGGCCTGTGGTGGCACCAGCAAACCCACGGCAGCTCACCCATTAACCACTGTCAATTCAATTCTGTCTTCCTGCACCAGTGCGGCCCATGCTTACAATCAAGAAAATGCTGGCAGAAAGTACTCACAAAGCTTTGTCTAAATACAAGCAATTGATTGCCCTACAGACTAGGCAGTGCTCCCATTCCTTGCTGGCAATAAACAAACATCGTCAAGAATGCAGTAGAGAAGAGGAGCACAGCAAATGTGTTTGCATGAGGGTTTATTCTCGGAGCATGCACACAGGCCTATTGAGAGATCATCTTGAAAGCTCCATGTGAGTTCAGAAGCTCTTCATTCAGGAATCAGACTCAATGCCCCGTGACTTGCAAGGGCTGTCATTCAGCTGAAATAGCAAAGAATGAGAAATAATTTTGCCAAATAGCTGATAGACAAACCAGAGCATGAAACTTATCTGCATAAAACAATCATTGTCATTTCACACACGCAAATGTCTGGCAGTCAAAACCTCACAGTAGATCATTCAGGGACTGAGGGAAAGAAATTAAATCAGTTTTTTGCTAGAAATAACTCATCCAGTTGTATCTGACATAGCACTGCCTCATTACTGGATATTGTCAATGCTTCAAGCTGTGACCTACTGCCAGAATCCCAGGACATAAAACCCGTGTGATATCTTAAGATGCACACTTTGCTATTACATGCTACTGCAAATGGGCCATGAAAATCAAATTGTTCACATGGGACAGAAGGGAAAAAGCACTCCGAAACTAAAGATAATATTTACCAGACAGAACGAGGTGATCCAGATCACAAGAATGATCTGAATGTTTGTAACTGGGACACTTTTGGTTTCAATGACTGCCTACTAATCAAATAATTTTCAGTCATGTATTTCTTGGACTTCCTCTGATCTTTGTCAATAAACGTCTTTTATATCTTTGTCAACAAATAACTTTTATCTGCTAACAGAGCCCCTTCTCACAATATAACATTAGTTGCATATGTTCTTTCCTGGAACTATGTAATTCCATAGCATTTTCTCCCTCACAATACTACAGAAATTAGTTTTTAGACAGCACAAAAGCATTCAATTATTACCTCTGTTACCATCACCAGGAATTTTGAGTCAGAGGAGGAATCCTTTTCACTAAAGCTGGTTTAATGAAAAGGTACTTTCAGTTTGAGTAACGCTTGTAAAATTTCATGAACAATGAAATTCAGCCTTTGCGTTGCAATACCACCCAAGTTTATTGCACTAGAAAACCTTCAAATTCTGCTAGGACAACTAGCAGTTGCTCTCTAGTGTTTGAATGAAAAGCACAGAGTTGCTCCCCATCAGCACCCACATATGTCCCAGCCAAGGGATTCAGACTGGATGGAGTCTTTGAAGAAACTATACAGTGATTGTAGCCTTTCTGCATGTACATAGCATCTGTGAGTGTAAGGTCCAATAGCCTTGAATACCTACAACCATCCTTCCCCAGTTGTCTCCATCTTCATGAAAAGAGATGCTGGGAAGAGTTACTTTTGCTAGGTCTCTGCTAACACTTGACAGTCTACAAGGGGAAGAGCCTAGACAGAAAGCAGGTTCTCCTTTCTAACTGCAGCAATATGTTTAGCCAGTCACTAAACATAAAACAAATGATGAAGTTTTCCAGACACAGTGACCATTTTTGCTGTTTCCAAAGTGAGATGATGACAGGGTTCCAGGTTCTGCTCCTGTTTTTGCTGTCTGTGGGAGTACAGCAACAGTATGCCACGTTATTATGCTCGCTGCAGAGGCTGCATGGGCAACACAGAGATACCTCTAAGTGGGTGGAAAAGAGGGCCCTCTGTCACTATTGCACTGGATCGGAAGGCACATCCACCCAGAGTCACGGAGCTTCTCTTTCCAGAATTTGTTGCATTTTCCTTGGTCATGGTGCCTGGTCCCTGTAAGAGACAGCCATGCTTTCAGCATAAGGGATGCTTACCACGCAGGTCCGAATAGCAAGTCTGACAGCATGTGGGTTAGCTTGGCCACGTGGGTTAGCAGGGCAACCAAGAGCATATCTTCCCTGATCTGTCCTGGATTTCCTGCAGGGACTTCTGCAGCTCACTTAGCCTCTCTGTTCCCAGTTTCTCTCTCTGCAGAACAGAGAAGCTTCCCTGCTCATCACAGCAGTAAGCACCAAGACTGGGAGGCCCTTTTAGCACGAGATTGGTAGAAAACTCATAGGATAGAAAACTGCTCAAAATAAACCATGAATAATGTGTCAGGTACCCTGTACTGTGCTTGAAAACAGTTTCCTACGGTTTTGTACAGAAGATAGCTGAAAAAACTTTCTTTGTTCTATAGCACTGTGGCATTAAAGTTCATTCTACCTCTGAAGCATGATAAATTTAAAGCAATACAAAATACGGCAGTTTACAGTCTAACTGAAGAACTTCTAATCATCTTCTCTCACAGGCTTTAAGCGATACCATTAAACTCAAATGGTGAGAATGAAACGGCCAGGTTCAGCTATTTAGAGCTATGGATCTTCTTCTCCTGATGTGCCATACAGTTAAAGGCATCAACGCTGTAACGAATATTAAGAAATCTGTCACTAGCTGTCATCCTGCTGGAAAGAAAATACTCACCAGGGCTCGCTGTTGACAGCAGTAAAAGAAACAGCTTCCCCTGGAATCGTGTGTTAATTAATCCAGGTGAATGCTTCAATGTGCAGCCCTTCCATTTCAGATGTGGTCGACGGGCTATTTTATGCACTAATTAAGGGATGTTAAAATGAGACCAGCCACTCCTTATCGCCTCTCTCACAGTTTGCGTTTGCAGCTGTGTTCAAGCACAGCCAGGGGTGGCTAAATGTTAACCCAGAACAAGTAGAAAAAAAATTAATAATATCTAGATTAGTTGTCTTTTATTTCCCCATTCTAGTGACTGGGATTTCATGTGCCATATTTTTATTCACAGCTCACACAGCTGAAGCATTCCTGGAGCCAGGGGCTATCTGCATTTCCAGATTTTTCCCCTAAATAAAGGAAATCATGGGAAATGGAGAACTTGATCCGTGTGGGCAGGTATAGTCGTGTATCTGTCAAGCAGCAGATCCAGCCCTGTGCTAACGCTGCTTTGAGGATGCTGGATCACATCTGACTTAGGTCCACACCACCTGAGCACAGAGACAGGTCAGGGCAGGTCCCATCATGCTCTCAGGTGCTAATATTCCCCTCACTCACCACCAGGGTATGCGAACTTCCTCTTCTTCACAGTATTCCTTTCCTGGTGCAGCAGAGAAAGGAGGAAGGGGACAGGACAGGACAGTACCTTACATATAGCTGTGGCTTCACAGAGGGTCTAAGCCCCATGTCCCTGGCGTGCTCCCATGGGATGACTGCAGGGGCCCAGAACTGATCCAAATCTGCCCTAGCCCACAGAAGCATCTTACCCCCTGGACCACCCTTCACCCTGAAACCCACACACCCCTCAGGATGTGCCTTGTGCTGTTACATTTAAGTATCAAAATAAATTGCAACCTTTCCAATGTGCAGTTTCCTACTGAGATAAAACCACATAGGTCCTCAGAATCTCAAAGCCTTCAGCTGCACACAGAATCAGAATGGTACAAAAAAATCCCAAGCATTCCCCTGAGGGCAACCACATTCATCCACACATACTGCTTTGCTATGGCTCACAAAAAATCCCGGCTTAAGTTTGTTTCCCTTTAAAGTGTACTGTCAAGTTCCAGCATCTTAACTGTGAAAAATGTCCCTAGAAACACACATAAGAGAACACAGGAATTTAGACTCTAGCCAAGGCATAGCCCATGGTGCGAACACATACTGCCTCCCAGTGTGTGCGTGTCCATCAGTGTGGAGAAATGCCAGCGATCTGATTTCCAACCTCAGAGTGGGAAAGGGGAAAGGAGCAGAGGGTACGCATTGCCCTCTATCACCACGGCTCAGCAGAGAGCTTGGGCACTGGTGCTTCAGCCCTGCCCCTCCTCAGCCCCAGGAGCAGCACTGAACTACTTGTTCCTCCCCTGGAGCACACAGTGGACTGCTGGACAGTTCTGTACATGAGCACTTATGTTAGGGTTTCCTAGGTTGATCTCTGCCCCGAAATGAAACTAGAAGTGCAGGCACAGGATTACTTACTCATGAGCAACCACCACAACTCACATGAATAACGTGTGCCAAGAGAGGTATAAAGCTGGGCAAATAACACACACTGTCCCCATTGTGTGGCACGCCAGCTAGCACAGCACAAGATAAATAGGTATTTCCTCCAGTAGGTGCAAACAGAAATCATATATCAGACAAGTCAAATCCATCCATTCTAGTTAAATGCCAAAACAGTCCTGTTTGTGAGATCCATCTCCTTACTGACAGCAGTGAAAGAAAACAGCTCAGATATAGATTGCACAAGTTTCTTTTTTTGCTGCTGGTGGGTTAAGAAAGCATGTTCAAAACAGCAGTAAATAATCTGCCTAACAATGCAGAAGTGTCTGCCTTGGTTTGTGCCTCTGTTATAGTATCGCTCTCCCTTGAGATCTCTCAGTGACATGAAGACTCATATGAAAAGCAGTAGCGCAAAACACCACGTAGCAAACAGCTTATTTATCACAGGGGCTGCTGTCTGGAGCCAAAAGTCAAAAACGCATCAGGAGAAGACATCTGGGAAACAAGATCTCCAACAGTTTTTCTGTATTTTCCTGATAGGAGCACACATAGCATTACTGAGTAAGGACAAATTAATAAAAGCAGGGACTGCATTCGGGTATGTCATAGAAAAGGTTGTGTTCATGACACCTGGATTGATTGTAACGTCTTGCAAGTCTCTGTTAAGGTCACGGAGTTAACCCACTTGAAAACAGGAGAACAACATCTCAACGCTACCAAATACAAAATATTTCTAGCACAGATAGAATTCTCAGGTGGTGACAGCAGAGGTGATACAGCGATGCTTGGGATGCTGCTGCACACAGTCATGTGCAGGCAGCAGCTGTTCCCTGCAGTGAACAGCCCCAACCTCCTTTCAAGCTACCACAATTGAGGGCCAATAGTTACAGAAACTAATTGCTGCTGCTGGAACACTGTGAGGGGGAGAGGTGAAACCTATTGTGTTTCTTGCTCCAGGGAAATTCTTGCCTTTATTACCAGCTAATTTCACAAAGAGAGGCCATTCTAGTTTAAAATCCTCTATCTATGCCCTAACCTTTGTTCCCATGCGAGGCTTCTTCCATGGCTGCAATTGAAAATCTCTGCTCTGATGCTGCTATTAAGCAGCACACTGAACACTAAAGCCATCCTTGTGTAAACACGCTGCAGAAGACACCACTAAAACAAGGGGCTGGGCTCATCTCCCCCAGCACTTGCTGTAGGCTGGACTGCAATGGTCTTTCCAGGGTGCTTTCAACATATAGCAAACCATGGTGGTTAAGCCCACCCAAGGGTACAATTAAAACAGATTAAATGAATGACCCATCAGAATTGCTCCTCTTGCTCTGACTGTAGATGGCTAAGACTGACAGCAAGTCCAGTTTAAAGACAGCTTATGGTGGATGAGGCAAAATGTTCACATTTGGAAATCGTATCAACACAAGTGCTGGAATACACTAGTAACACCATATGCAGTTTCTGCAAAAGGGCAATGCCAGGTAAACCCAAACACACCTACCGTGCCCCACATTCCTGCCCAGTAACTCTTGCTGAATCTCATGCACCTTTCAAAGAAGAAGATCTAAATTTTGCAGCCCATCAACCTCAGAGATTAATTCTGGTTTTAATTAAAAGAAGTATTTTCAGATTGAAATGGCCTTTAAAATTTTCCTGTTGGACTGGCAAGAGATGAGAGGTGAGGAACTTTCCTATCAACTGTTGCTACCAAACTCTGCTTTAAGGCAGCCTGTGCAAGAGCAGTGTCAATGCATGGACACAGTCTTCAAACCTAGTAGAAGTTTTAGAAATGCTTGAGTTCATATGAAGAAATATCAGCAGTAGCATGAACCACCATCACCCAAAATTACTTTTAACCACTTCTTACTTCATCTTTACTGTAATTGCATGATCCTTCCTTTGCAAGAATTGCTTGTCATGTTATGGAAGAATGACTTCCGGTGAAGAGATCTCCTTCAGTAACTAATGATAAGATTAAGATGGTCCTTCATTTAATATTAATGATAAATAAATCAATAAATCTAGTAGCTAAAGGTACTAGTTTCTTCATATTCAATTATTGTCTGCACAGATGCCTCAGCAGGGTGGTGCTGGAAAACGGTTAATCATCTTTCACAAGTTGCTAAGCAACAGGATTCTGCTCTTACGCCATGTTTTAACAGCCAGAGCTGTGGCAATGATGCAACTTTCCTGCCTCTGAAAGCTAGCTTATAGAGACATAGAATAGTAGCTTTCTGAAAACTTTTCAAGAACAGCAAACACCTAGGCTGCCCACAGACTTACATTTAGCTCCTGATAGCTATTAGTTTCCAAATTGCTTTGGTACATCTAATTTTCTGTTCCAAAAAACATACAAAGTATTTTAATATGAATTAAATGATGGAAAAGAGGACCAACTAAAATGCAGCTATAAAACTAAAACCAAACAAAGAAGCCCTAATATTAAGTGATATTAAATGCCCGCTATTAAGTCCCTTCATGAGGTGACTGAAATACAAAGAGTGAATGCAAACTTAAAAGAGTGCAGAAATTCATAAGCCGGGCTCAGACTTCAGGGATGGTCCTTTCTCCCTCCCAGAGAGGAAGGAGAGCTGCAAGGAGGTCAACTCCAAAAGGCTGTGCTGGAGATACAACACAAACCACACCAAGCCTGCATCACTCATTAGGGCTGGTAACTCATAAATCAATCTCAGTTATTTGTGGTTATCTGACTGCACATATCTCATAAACAAAGAGGAGAGAAGGATGCATCCTATGATGAGCAAAGCCAAACAACAGGGATTAAAATATCCATGAGCTCTGGGGGAATACATTTCCAAGCTTTCAAAGTTAATTTTCAGCAACTTTCTTCTGCAAAGACTTTGGGAATATTTAAAGTTGCATGTGATTATCAAGATTGTTTTGGACAGAGCACATGTAAATTAGGCATACACATCAATCCTTGCTCAGCTTCAGTCATTTAGTCTCAGCCAGTCTCTATGAAACAACACAAAATCATTGTGTTGCCAGCAATTTTGAGCAAAACCTACTAATCAGATTTTATGGAGCAAGTTTTGTTTTGTTTCTCCTAAGTTTTTAGCTATCTCACATAATGGGTCTACTTATAGCAATAGTCTGGTCTGCATGTTCATTACAGGGGGGATGTATAAACTTACTTGGGTGAATGAAGGTCTCAGCCCAAGCTTCTGGTTGCTGCAGTGCAGTGGGCTAGGCACAAGTCCAGGAGTACAGGACCAGGAAGGAGTTCTACAGCTTAACAGTGGCTCCAGCCTCCTTTTGGTACTTTGAATGTTCACCAGAGCTTAACAAAATGAAAACTAAACCCAAGTATTCTGGTCTAACAGTTGGGTTGGTGAATGCTGCCAAGTATATGGTGGGGGTCAACAGCTCTCATGCTAGGATGGCTTTTATTTGGGAGCAAAAAGGACATCTGCATAAAGCAGGTCTATGAATAATGAGTTTGCCTTCTGGCAGGTTACTCCAAGCAGGTTGAGAGGTCTCCTTTGGAACTCCTGGAGCTAAGCACAAGGTCAGCATAAAGGAATATTACATATTATGTCACTACATAATTATTACCTTAGGTAAGCAAATCACAGGGAAAAGGATGAAAACTTATGAATGTGGGGGTTGGCCAGCCTAAATTTGATGAAAAATAAATGAGCTTCTTTTCAGTCTGATAATGCTTATGCTGGTATTTGTTCCCTGGGATTTGTAAAGAGATTTAATAAGTGAGCAATTTCTATCAGAATACTGGGGCTTACTGTGTTAAATTAGTTCCCATCTCAGAAGAGAAAAACCTAAATTTCTTAAAAGAGGACGACTTTAACATTGATAAATATTAAAAAAAAAAAACAACAAAAACCACAAAACCAAAACCCCACAAAACCAAAAAACCCAACAACAAAAGCCCCAAAACACCACCCCCCAAAAAAAAACCCCAACAAACCACAACCAAACCAAACACCAAAAAACCTTTGAGTGAAAAAAGACAAAAGAATCCTTAAATACAAGTGTTTGTTTCAGAAGATTCTGTTTTGTAACAAACTAGATTTGCTTGTAAAAGACCTTGGATCTTTTGCCATATGTGGATTGATTTATGTGAGAAGAGGCTGAGCAGGCACAATCCTAAAACCACATCAGTTTCTGGACTCACAGCTGGACCAGCGAGTCTTGTGGGATGTGGTCAACATGAGCGCTAGGAAATCTGACAGACAAGACAATCCTGCAGGGAGCTGGCAGCACTTCAGGAAGCAGAACCAGCAGCTAAAAAAGAATGCAAAGATGCAGTCAGAAGGAAACTGGGCAGGGAAGCTGACAGGCTGCCAAGCAGGCAGGGAGGAGTGTTCCAGGTGGCTGATAGCCTCCTGCACAGATACACAAGCACAAAGGCATGGCAACTATGGCTAAGTACAGTGGAGATATCTAGGTCAAGGACCTTGCTTGACTGTACACTTGAACTTGGTACTTGACTTAGAAGACTGGCAGTATTTAAGACCCAGAGCTGGAAGCAAGCCCAAGGGACAAAACAGAATTACAGCTCTAGCTCATTTGTGAAATCCTTGCATTTGTGGTTCAGTCCTTTTCTAGAGGTGACCTACTGGTCATGGAAAACCTGTAGGTTTTTCAGCCAGGCTTTCAAATACACTTGGTATGTCTCTATTTCAAAACAGTCCGTGGTGTTTTGGAGGGAGCAACAAACTCCTATGTCTTTAAGTGCCTCCTTCTACATCTAAAGGTAGATAAAACATCAAGTGCTCAGGAATCCATTCAGACTCTTTCAAAGAGTTTTTAGCAATAGGAATGGACAGTGAGTGACACAGTGGCAGAGGAGAGGAAATGAGTCATGAAGCAGTATCCCTGTTAGTGAGCTGGAGTGTCTTACACTGAGCCAGGGCCTCTGAACGCCAAAGTGATTGGATTATACTTCTGCTGTATTTTCTGAAAGGAGGTAATATGATAAAGCTGGAATGGGAAGCTTTGAATGCCACCCTTGGAAACACAGGGCCCCCACACGCTGCCAAGACTACTCTTTAGCACAGGGCCAAATAGCTTGAATCAGCCACCCAATTTCTTGAAACTATAGAAAATAGAGCTGGAATTGGCCTCTAACTCCTGCACAGTATTATTTAAAATGATCAATTAATATAATCAAAATTATTTCTTTGGGACCTGGAAAAGTATGCAAAACTGACAACAGCATGCATCTAGTCAGAACAGTAACTTAGTCTTTCTGTGTCCAGTTAAACTACCTGGATTCTTTCTAGCCTCATTACCTATGCTTCACAGTTAATCTTGTGCTTTAGCACCCAGCTCAGATGTGGTTTAGCTCACATTTCCACAGAACCCAACAAAAACTCACTCTGCTGGGGGAGATGGCTCAGAATGCATCAAGCTCTTCTTGTGTTGTTGCTTCCAGTCAACTTTCACTGAAAACCTTCCCCAGGAGGGACTGGAATAACCTGTCACCTGCCAGCTTAGCTTAGTTTAAAGGAAACTGGTATCTTAAAGTGATTTTTTTGTCTGTAAAAATTGCTCATTTTTCAGCAGTTCTAAATCTAACCCTGTAGTTTGCTACTATACTTATAAATCCACATATAGCTGCATTTGATTCTTGAGTATAGTCAGGCTCCATTTAGCCAGGGAAATGCCACTACATGGAAGGAAGCCATCTGTTCTGAAGCAATCAGGCTGACCTTGTTTTCGAGTAGGCTGGGATCTAAAAGAAAGGCAGATCTTTGTCTCTCTGAGGAGACAAAGTGCGGTGCTCTTGAAATGCAGAACAGCTTCACAGGGATGCTCAGAATCCCTTCTACAATGCACGGAAGGATGATGTTCGTGACAGGAAGACCGAGCTGCCAGGGAAGTGGGTGCAACAGGTATTTTATCTTTACGAGCACTGTCTCAAGCCGTGACTCCTTCTGAGGATGCCTACTACCCAGTTCCGAGAAGCAGGCAGTAGTGAGTAACTGCACCGAAGTCAGAACTGCTTCTGCCTTTGGTACCGTGCATGTGAGAACAGCTTGTAGCTGATGCATTGGAGTCATCTGATGTGCTGGCTTACACTGGACATAGAGCCCTTTGCAAATCACGTACTGTCAGATCAAGGATGGAAGCTGGAAGAGAAACTTATTCCTGACCTTAGAAGAAAACAGGCATGGGAGAACAGGCATTTCTTTCAAATTTAAAAAGCTTAAAGTTTTAATTTGGAAACTGTTATTTTTCTTATAGAAGAATCAAAGAGCAGAAATATCACAATTCAACATTTGAGTGCTCTGTCAATAATTAATGATGACACATTAAATGTAATAGGCTACGGCATTACACAAATGTTCTAATGCTTTGCCATATAAGACATTGACTGCAGCCCTTGAGACCCAGCATGTTTGAGAAGTCTGGATGAGCTCTCCTGAGCACAAATCAAGAGGTCAGAAGCGAGGGAAGAAATCTGATGATTTGACCAGCAGCCAGTTGTGCTTTTCCTACCCTACAACTTTGTGATCACTAATGAGCACCAAGGCAAGCGAGCAGACAGGCTTGTGCTATGATGAGAGAGCCTGTGGGAGGGATACCCACCTTTCAGTGTCACAGGGCTTATACTTATCCCGGAATACTGACCTGAGATCACAATTTATATCTGTACGCACTGGACAGCTTCTTGTTACTGTTGACCTGGGCTGGTGAACGTTTCCAGAGCCCATCATTCAGTTGCAGATGGTTTTGGTCTCCTGTGTTAATCTTTCTCCAATTATTATTTTTCCAGACAAACTCACATTTTTTTGCTGTGTACAGAGAGCAGGGATTTAATGGCTGGCTGAATCAGTTATTTAAAAAACAACAAACCCAACAAAACAAACTCTGCTGGCTTTGCAATTAGGAGAAAAAATGCAGCTGGAGAATAGGGAGACCTTGTTTTGAAATCTGCCAGCCCTTCCCACAGAGAATGCCTCCAGCTGCAGAAACATCAGAGCAAAGGCCATCAGCTGTCTGCATCCACATAGTGAGGACTTCAGGAGAGGGAGATCAGAGGCTCCCAGGTGATCAGTATTACATCCAGACTTAGGCTTTGGTGTCCCAGAAGATTTCTTGTTGCTGACTGCTTCTCAGCCTTTTTTAATACACCTCACATGGCCAATTTCTCTGGGTGGCTTTTAACAACCTCTTCAGATTTTATTGCTTTCTTACATTCACATCTTTCTGGAAATCCTTTTCTTTTTAATATATTTGACTACACAACATGTCTGATTTCTCAGGGAATAATAACTCTTCAGTAGGATACTTTTTAATGACACAGCCTTGGGTGGTATGGTTTAGTGGGAGGTGTCCCTGCCCGTGGCAGGGGGGTTGGAACTAGATGATCTTCAGGTCCTTTCCAATCCTAACTATTCTATGATTCTATGATTCTGATGAGCCACTGAAAAAAACAACTTTTGTAGAGCCAACATTTGACATGGGGCATCAGAAACAGCGTTGTTTAAAAATGCTTTCCTTCTTTTGATTTGGCTCATACATTGTAAGCTCCTGCTTGATTTCCTCCATTTTTCATATTTCTCAACTTTTCAATAGCAATGTTGCTCTGAAAGATGACCTTTATAATTGCGTGCTATACAAAATACGGTCCCTCTGCAAACAACATAATTTGCTTTCCCGATACCTTTTCTACTGCTAGTATAAACACAGCCACCCTAAACCGGTATTCAAACTAGGCTCTATCCATGTCCCAGACTCAGTGGCTCATGACACTGAATCTTGCAATATCTGGAGCAATTAGTAAAACTAGGTATACCTATAATGCTGTCAATTTACTAGAATCACAGCTTTCAATATACAAGTTTCTCCAAGCCTTAAAATTAATAGGAATTATTTTTGAACATAGGAATCTCCAAGGCTCAGAAGGCAGAAGTCAAAAAAGAAGAGCTCCAGGAAAGATGTACCTGCTACCCCAGTAAGATTTCACATACCTTCTCTGCTGGTCCTTCGCCGCCTCCCCTAAATATCTAAATAGCCACTCCCCTCTCCTGCTCCACCAAGAGCCATGCATCTGGCTCAGGGAGTGAGGCCAACTCTTCTGAAAGGGTCCAGACTGGCCATCACAGGTGCAGACTGAGAAATGGGCTCTGGAAATTGTAACATTACAGAAATGGCAAATCATCAGCTATTGCATGTCTAGGACAGCTCTTTTTTCCACAGTGATACTATCTGGTTTCATTTACCAATATTTATTTCCATCTATCAAGAATAGCACAGCCCACTGAATAAGTGAATTTTACTGCGGTAAGAAGTTTTAAAATTTGGGGCTAATGGGTGTATGGAGAAGTTGATATGATCAGTTAAGCTTTTCTACTAATCAGTTAAAGAAGATAAATATGCAGTAAATTGGCCACTAGTGCTAAAGGAAGAAAACCATATTTCATTCTCAACAAATTATTTGAAAGTTTACTCTTTCAATGTCTACAACTAATTGGGTTCTGCCCACACATCTGTGGGGTATCATAAATCCATGAAAACAATGCCCAAAGACAAAAAGTTCTTCAGATTCAAATGTTTTCATAATGTGTTTTTCTCCTCATTATTTCACTGTCAGCCAGAATAGCAACTTCTTATTCACATTGTATAGGTAATTAAATGTTTGCAGACAACGCCACTCCCCTAATGATCCTAGCACTACAGCTGTGTAGATGAAGCTGAATCTGACATTTTGTCAATGCCAAGTGACATGCTTCTGTTGTAAGGCAGCTTCAACTGATCACTTAGGGGGTGGGACTGCTCTGGGAATAATACTGCCCATCTTATTCTACCACTAAGTAAAAGGCAGCAGCTCTTGTCTAGGACATTTAACCTACAAAAGGAAGATTTGAGCAGTGAATAATTCACCATATAAGAATTTATCCAGTTTGGCCCCTGTCTGTAACGACAGTTATACTCATTCAAAGAAGAATTTGATGAACTCCCTGGTTATTGTGTATTGGCAACTGAAGTTTGAAGCTCATCATAACAAAGATGAGTGCAATTTATCCTGCCAAGATACTGATTCAGCACTAGTTCAAAATGATGGAATCATCCCCAGGAGCTGTTCATGAGCAGGGGAACTACCACTGAACAAAGCTGGGCAAATCTGCTTCCTTTAAGACTATATGACTGGAACAGGTTGCCCAATGAAGTGATAAAAGCTCCATCCCTGGCAGTGTTCAAGGCGAGGTTGGACAGAGGTTTGGGAAACACAGTCTAGGATGAGGCGTTCCTGCCTATGGTATGGGGGATGGAATTAGATAATCTTAAGGTCCTTTCCAACCCTAACAACTCTATGATTCTATGACTTCAGACTATGAGATATGCCAGCCTTCCAGTAAAATCCGTGTCTTGCCCTATCAAGGGCATTTGCTTCTCAAAGAACTCTCTTCTGGAAAACATACCCAATGGTTGAAGTAGTTGCAGCAAGTGAGATGTAGCTGACGGTCAGAGCTATATTACATAAGCTTTGCATGAAACTGTTAAATCATGTATATGCTTGACTGACACTGATGACAATCCAAAAGCTATTTGCAGTGGTATCAATAAGTCAGTGAGATCATTGTCCTGCTCCCTCCCTTCCCAATACCTGGATTCTAGCAGACCCAGGTAAGTCAGCTGCATCTCCATAATGAAAACAGAAATTTATTATTCGCAAGCATTCCCCTTGAGCCTTCTCTGGGCTTTTTGTGAATGATTAACAGAGCAGCTGCTCCAGACAGCACTCTCAATCCTCGCTTGCTGGCCTGTTAAAAGCAGTGACTCATCAGCACATGACGTCAAAGCCTCCTCTCCTCTGAAATGGCAGGAAGGAGGTTTCATTAAAAAGATAAAAAAAGGTATCAACATAACAGCCTGAACTTCCTCCCAAACACACGGGGTTTGGTCAGGGGTCATCTCTGCTTCAAGAGTTACACCACGCACATTGCACTGACAGCTCCTTCAAAGGGTAAACTTTTCTGGTGCATACTGGAAACATAAAAACCAGGTACCTCCTCAGGCAAGTTAGTTTATTAGGTACAGACTCAAAATCAAAACAAACCCCCAGCATTAGGCCTTTTGGGAAGCCCTTCTTGTGCATCTCACGGGAGCGCTGCCACACTCAGCGGAGCTCGGTAGGGCAGTGATCACCCATTGTAGCTCTCTCCATGCTCAGAGAGGGGTGGGAGTACTTTCATAAGACGCTTACACAACCCGAAGTAGTTGTTAAGCAGTCCTTGAAACTGCCCAAACAATACTTCCCAGTAACACCCGATAAGGGTGCCCAAACAGAGGTGCAGAGAAGCAGCATCAAGTCCAATGCTGTCAAATTCAAGACTCTTCCCGTGCCTCTGTGCCTTGCTAAGGTCAAGCTGAAATGTGCAGACATGAAAAAAATATGAGAACACAGCCATGATTCCCTGTCTTTTTCTAAAACGTGGGCCCAGTGCCACGAAAGATAGAAGCAGAAGAACTAATCTAGAAAGGGGCTGTTTCTGTGCAGTTAAAATTCAGATTTTTAATCCAGATGGCAAGTCCTTCTGTAGCATGGATAATAGCATTTCACCCAGAAACTGTGCAAAGCAATGGAGAGAACAAGCCAAGTAATTTGAGTTCATCCCTTACATGGGATTAATTACTAGCATCTGTGATGTTTTCCTCTCTCTGGTAGCCTTAGGCTGGAAAACCAAGCCTCAGCCTCCTTGGAGCCCAGCTCCCACAGCAGTGCATCCCAGGCTGCAGCCACTTGTTCTTCAGCTGCAAAGGGACACAGCAGGGGACAGGAGTTATATTTAGCTCCATGTTGCCAGCTGCCTGGAGGGCACCATCGCTTACAGCCTTCAACTGACTTCCCCCAGCACGGTGCTGGAAGCAGAAATACTGCTGTTAGCTCAGTCTCTTCACCAAAGGCAGTCAATTAGGGAGTAAAGTGGAGGTTTGGAAAGAGTATGGCAACATGGGGCACATCCACACACACGGGCTTTGTGCCAGAACTGGAAAACACTGCTTGCATACGGCTGTGCTCCCACCTGCACTGCTTCCCCTGGTACTTGTTCAGGCCACAGATATGCTATGAAAGGCCAAGGATGACTGAAATGACTGATGGAACATATGTGACAGAAAAGGCACAGAAAAAACACTAACACAGAAGCCTCTGCCCAACATACTTTTCAAATAAAAATAGATTTTATACATCAGCATAATCTTGATCTCATTTTGCTGAAATGAGTTTATTGTCTGACCTTTTGGCTCTCTCAGTATTCTCAGCCTTGACTCTGTTTGACTTCTTGTTTTTCATTGGGGTCCCTGTCTATCAGCAGGCCAAATCAGAAGTTGCTTTCTCAGGTATGCAGCAAATGGAAAGTTCACAGCAAAAATGGCCCCTGGGTATCTGAGTTAGCTCTGGACAACAGAGCACTCTAAAATGGGAGTGAAAATACTCTTACTGCTTGCTTTTCCAGAATCTTTTAGCAATGCAGTACCAATAGACCTGAATTTTGCACATGCTTCATAATCTCAAGTTTAGATCCTAAATAACATTTCAGTTTGAAAAAGTGCCTAGCTACCATCTTACCTAGTGGCACCAATGCACTATGTAAAACATCACAGTATTGCAGAATCCATCTGAGCTAAATTGAGCACTGTAATTACTTAAGAAGGAGAAATGAGGAATACAATACCAGAAATGCGGTCATTCGTCAAAGAAGGCTTCCTAAAAGACTTTGCACTCTTGGCAGAAACAAACACAGAAAGAAGAAGAAAGGGAAAGGTTGCAGAAATGCTAGCAGAAGGAGCTGAGGACTGGGCTTCACTGCTCTGTTTTCCCTGGTGACAAAACCCTTTCATTCCCTCTTGGGAAAGTCAGTTAAAAGTGCGTAGAGAAAGGAAGAGATGTGAAAGGAAGGGGAGTTAATGGAAGAGCAGACAGCAGGAAAAGGAAAGGAGAAAAAATGTTGTTGGAGCAAAGAGGGATGCCTTGTAAAAAAAGTGGTAATAAACCTATGGGGGGGAACAGCCCATGCACTAATAGAGAGCAGAGAGATTTAAAAGCTGAGGAAGCTACTACTGAAACTGTTCCTTCACAGATGGTGTGGAGACTGCATCTGGAAGAACATCTTCCTTTCTTATTCCTCCCTATTGTAAAAAAATCTCTCCCTCTCAGGGTGGCTCTTCGCTCCGCTCCCACAAGGATGCTGGAGGCAGGAGAGGCTGCCCTCACTCCCACCACTAGCGGGCACTGAGGACCTCTCTAATGCTCTTGGCAGCCATCCCTGACTAAGAGACGCCTTGCTGCCCCGACCTGTGCAAAGGGGAAGCATCATGCCAGAATCCTGGAGGACCTACCTCCTTCTCCGGGCCAGCATCACCTTGGAGCAGACAGGGCGCACTTTCATTACTGTTTACATGTGTCGCACTATTACTGCTTGGCGTCACATATACAGCCTTCTGCAGCTGCAGAAAGTTATAAGTTTAAAACAATGACAAAAATACTCTCAACAACTACATATTTACCATCAGTGCCTTCTTACAAGCAAATAAGGTCCATGTACCTCAGTAAGGAACAGAAGGGAATCAGAGGCTCTCCTCCCTCACTAAGCACCCCTTTGCTTTTCTGTTATTTTTCCTTTTCACTGGAGTAATCTCCAAATATTTAGGGTCTCAGATTTTTTCTATTCTTTAGCAAAGAACTGGATGCTTCAACGTCGCTATAATATTTAGGAAACCTTATTAGAACAAGATGCACAGGCTGCTCTGCTTAGTGTATGGCAGGACAAGTCAACCAACAGCAAACTTTTTTGGGTGTATCAGTCTGCTACTCCTGATGTCCCAAAGGATTTAATCTCCCATTTCTTCTGGAAGCCAACACAGAGGCCTGGGACACTGATCAGGGGCTTACTTGCTGAACGGACCAACCCAACCACCACGCAGCCTCAGAGATTCACTGCCCGTATGTGCTCTAGGCCCTTCCCATGCAGTGAAACACTAATCATTTAGAGTAAAAGCAGTTTTAGTTGATATATGTTTTCGAGGCTGAGTCCTAGGTGGAGCACAGCCATGTTTTACTGGACCAAGTCTGAGTTCCAGCCCAGGCCCCACTGCAGTTGCAAAAGCAAGTTAGACCAAAGGTTTGCGCTTCCTAGCTCTCTGCAGCAGGATGCTCTGTGGGTCCCTGCAGTGTAGACGGGCAGCCACAGGTGACTTCTGCCTTAGTCTGCCAGGCAGCAACCCAACCTGCACTGTGTTGTGAGGTCAGAAAAGGCACAGCAACGCAAGCACAGAACCTCTCCTTCCCCTCTGCAGGCATCAGGCTGAGCCCTGGCTCCTGGCCGAAGGTACAGCTGTGCCCACTTCAGCACAGCTGAAGGACATCCCTGACTGCCCCAGCCCTGCTGACCCAGCACCCTAGCAGAGAAGCCAGGCAAGACACAAGTCATCCCTTTTGTAATGCCTCCCTTCCTGTTTGCCTTGGCTTCAAAACATACCCATCTTTTCAGTTTCCCCTCCCCTCAGAAGAGCCCTGCCTGATAGAGGAAGGATTTCCATCTGGAAAGCAAACTGCTGATGTCCAGATGGAAAATGATGTGCGGGGAACCTCCCACAACAGCCATCAACTGTTCAAATTTAAACAAACTTTATTTCTCATTAATTTTATATTAAAGCATGCAACAGTGAAGAGAACTCCTCTTTTCTACATCTAAACAGAAACAGCTGCTTCCCAGTGCTGAGCAAGCAGGGCAAGGGGAGCAATTTAAACCTCAAAAAAAGCAGGTAGCCCTCAAAAAAAGCAAGTAGTCTGAGCTTTCTTGCATGCTTGCAATAAAAGACACCTCAAAGTACTTTCTGAATCCAGGTCTCATGCACAGTTGTTACAAACAGTTATAGAGTGTAAGAAAATAGGAGAAAAAGAAAACAATTGTGCTTCTGATTTCAATCAATTTAGCTGCTATTTAAATTTTCTGATCAACTACCGAAGAGCCACAACAGAATACGGTTCACATAACAGAATGAAGGGTAAAAATAACCAGTACCCCCACTCTACTGGAGGCACAGCTGTCCTTGTACTTCATTATTCCCTAAGCAGTACCTGGGAGTTCGACAACTAAACAGAGAACCCCTTAAAAGGCTGCTGCAAAGAAAAATGTAATCAAGGTATTTCTGTATCTACACTTGATACCATAAGTAATACTGGGCTTGTGTGGCAGTAAAGGAGCTGGCAACAGGAAGAGGATTTCAACTGAGAGAAACTGTCAGGGCAGGCTGTCCAAGAACATTTTTGGGTCTCCATCACAGGCTGATTTAAAGAAGTTAGACAGACATCACTGAGATCCTGCCTGGGACTGAAGGATGCACAGGATTTCTTGATGTTCTAGTCCTTCCACTCTTGTGCCAGGCTCAAACGTAAATGCAAGAGTATATATTATGACATAACATTTTTGTCATACTAATTATTTTCATCATCACTCAGACAGAACTATCATGTTAAATGTTGCTGCTTCCTCATATTAACCCAGCCAAAATGAATCAATGTTTTATCACCATATTTAAAAATAATTTATGATATTTCATTGCCCTCTGCAGTACCTTTTTTTTGCCAGAACATTACTACCATTGCCAACACAATGCTGTGTCAGTCCTTGCCAAACAAGAACTGATTACCCAAGCCAGTTTTTCCTCTGAGAACAAGGACCACCTTGTCACTGACAACAGACACCAGAAAAAACCCTCATTCGTCCCAATTGCAGCTGTCAGTGTCCAAACCCAGCCAGCTCTTTGCTCTTTTCCCCAGAATATTCCTTTCTTGCCAGACTGTCAGACTGCTCTTTCAGAGGTGTTACCCAGCGTAATACTTACCTACGACCATGTCCCAAGCCCTCTCGAGAAATAAAATAGAACATATTCTTTTACCTGAAACTTCTGTGAAGATACTCCTCTGTGATGTGTCACTGTTGGCTCGGCTCAACTGAGGCTGACTCCTCACTGTTAGATTCCAGAAGGACCCTGAATCGTGATCACCACACAGCAGGGAGACTTACACAGCTGCTGGCAATTTATTCATGCAAGATCCTGATCCAGACATCAGCTGAGATCCACAGCAAGTGGATGTAATGTCACCCTGTGCCACTAGGGATTCTACATTCAGCACTGTTTTTACAACAGACACAGAAAGGCTCATCTTTGCAGGAAAAACCCACCAGCTCCCTATTCTCCATTGCAGAATGTGGTGTGCAATGATACATATTGAGTTTGGAGCAGGAAGCTTCAAAAGAGAGGAGAATTCTCAGTGGGAATTTTAAAAGGAGATGGCAGAAGGGTAAACTTTAAAGATACCTTCTATATGTTGCCCCAACCAATTTTCCTTTCAGCTTAGGAAATCAGGAATCTTACTGCACTAAAACACAGGGGTAACTGGATTTTTCCATCTGGATATATACACAGAAATGTTCCCTACCTCATGTATGTGGACTGTCTTTAAAACATACAACTACAACCAAAGGCAAAAATCCTAGCTAAATTGCTAACTATTCCTCAGCTTACTGGAGCATTCCAGACCAGCCACAAGTTTGGTTTCAGTGTGTCCTTTCCACAAAAGTCAGACAAATTTTGTAGTGTTTGGGGAAAGTGGAATGCAAATAAGATGCTATTTTTTCTAGACGGGCAAAGGATTAGCTTCGAACTATCTAACAACATTCTTTGTGAAAACATGCAGTAACAAGAGCTGTAAAATAAGTAAATAAAAAGACAAGGTTAAGTGGACTAGACAACAGAACTTGAAACAACTGTAATTTATGATAATGTATATTATTGGTCTTCCTTAGGGTTCACTGAACAATAATTTCAAGAATAGCTTCTTCCTTTCCCTTAGCCTGGGTCTCATTAGTCATGTTCCAAGGCTACAGGTTTCCATGACAGCAAACATTAAGTCTCTTGCAGCAGTTATTTCTGCCGTAAGCACTAAGCTTTCACTACTGTACTTCAACCTAGGCCCTCTTGCTTCCTGAAATCCCAGAAAAATCCTAATAGGCATTTAAATCAACAGCTATATCTTACCCGTACTACGGCTCTCGCTAAGGAACATGCACACTATTGCCTTCAGTGGGAATGTCGTCAAATTCCCCAGAAGGATGCCTTAACCTGGTCTGAGCTCACGAGTTCTTGGCAGCCATCTAAAGCAAAAAAAAAGTGATGTAAGATGATGATGCAGACTCCACGCTCATGGAGGCACCAAATAAAGTTAATGAAAATCCCACCATGGGGCTAAACTGCAGAACTGAGACCTTTGGGTTTAATCAGTTTATGCAGGGCAAGAACAACATCTCTCCTCACAGAGAAGCTGTTCTAACAGAAATATTTTCCAACACATTTTCAGTGCAGCAGAATGTCATGGAGAGGCACAGATAGATTTTTCTCTCTGTGAACTGTACTGAGCCTTGTTATTTTGTTCATTGAACATCTCTGGGTATCTTTGAAATTCTCACTCACACTGTTAAACTCCTCTGAGCCTTCCTTATAAAACCAATCCCTCCTGACCCCAAATGTACTGTTACTGCATGCTGTATTACTCCAGCACACACAGTGCTAAGCAGAGGGTAAAAAAGGTGTTATCTATTGAAAGGACTGTAAATTAATGGGGGGAAAAAAAGAAGCAATTCATCATTTCATGAGTACAGCATTATTTCAGCATTACATTTAGACATGGAACCATACCTATAGTTTAACACTAAGTTTCCCACCTGGGTTTCTGAATGCACAGAACTTTATAAAACAGAGGTTTTATGTAGGAGCAGCTAGAAGGAGGTGTTGAAGATTCACTTCCAGTGGCTTTTTGTTAAACAAAGGCTCATAGGAGGCAACCTAAATGTCAATATTCCTATAGTTACTTGCAAGAGTTGACACCACAGTCAGAAACGCATCATGAAAAAAGAAGCAAATGTTAAGAATTCATGCATCCTCTGAGATCCCGTCACTCCTGTGTCTCACTCATAATAATATCATAGTTCTAATATTCCTTTTGACATTATTACACTTAGTTTTATCCCAGTGTCTGTCTCTCACTTTTTAATTGTCATGACATGTTCAAAGATGTCAAAACCCACAAGTTGCAAATAGCTGCATGACAGAAAACCAGCCCTCTCACAACAGGTAAGCAGCAACATCACAGTAAGAATCCTTCAGGCAGGGATGCTAATAAGAAAACCAAGCAGTTTTTTGTTAGCTACAGCTGGCAAAAGCAAGGAAGGGAATCTAGACTAGCAACATGACTATGAGTAATAATTATTTTAGTAAATGCAATTTTGTAAACTAGGATGTATGTGCTTGAAGCTCATCAACAAGGTGAGAATTTAGATAACTGTAGAAGAGGTTAGTGAGATTGGGAAAACCATTAGGGAACCTGCTTTCTAAAACTTTCTTGATAACAATTTCATAAAGTAGTCTCAGAAAACTTTACATTGAACATTGCCTAAGAGGTCAAGCAAGTTGGAAAGAGAAACGTCACCGGCAAGCACAACTGAAATGGGCAATGCTTCAGAGAGACTTGTGAAAATATACAAAGATACATGAATCACCTGCTTTAAGAAAAATCAAAGAAGACATAAGTTTTCCGATGAGTTATACTCATCAGTGCACAACTCTATGCAGCATCCTGTTGATGGCAATGGAAGATGGAGGCACAAGCATTTTGACACAGTGACCTAAAGGCAACCTGTCAATAAGTGGGTGCCATCTGGGCTTTTTCCCTTTGGAGAGCAGTTGGGTTTGGCTGAACTCCACTGTAACGCCACTTAGGTGAGCGACTCCTTTCTCACAAGTATAAATACAAGTTTTATGTTTCAAACCTATCTATTCTATACCATAGGTATACTATACATATACACTGACACTCGCGAAAGTCACATTAAGTAACACTCACCTGCCTACTTTGTGTAGCTGATCTGTAGGCAAAAGCAACAGGAATCTGTAGATGCTTCTTAGACCACAAATATAATCAAGCAGTTCTTTCGAGTACCTAATACCTACTTCCCTCCAACTTCGTTGCACAAAAGCAGTTGGCACAACAGGTGCAGCATATTCCAATGCCCTTTTGCATAAGGGCAAGGCAGCTATACTAATTCCTTCATGCTTCTCAAGTTGACATTGGATACATCAGTTTGGCAATGCTATGCATTTTAGATGCTATATTGACATGACTGGCACAAGTACCCATAGCTAATACATTTCTTTTTTTTTCCATAAGGAATTCTTCAATTAAAATGAGAGAGAAAGAAGTCCTACAGCTCTTCTTAGAATGAAGAAAAAAGCTTAAGATATCTTTTTTCATACCAAGACATATTCTTTTTGGAACTCCTATTTTTATATACTCCAGAATTCAAGCAAGAATTGTAAAAGTCAGAAAAATCACAGCATGGTTCCAAAAAGAAAGAGTAAAAGCAAATGAAACTACTGATGATTTCACTGAATAAAAGACACTTATAAAAGTAAAGAGCGGAAGGAGTCACTGCATGTTCTAAAGTGGCTCCTTAATCAATTAAATGCTACTTTAAAAAAACCTTAATCTCAACCCATGAGAAAATAATATACAACTCATAAAAATTCATTAATTTACTATTACATTGAAGGTCTTCAGAGCTATTGAAAGCCCTTCAGCAATTTCACCATTTTTTTGATGCTGAAAGTATGCCTTTGACATCAGTACAGAGAAAACAGATGGATAAAGTAATTATAATAAGAGCAGCATGATGCTATGAACCAGCTTGTAACAGTTTTACTAACAGGCTAGATAACGGGCAGAAAAGTGGGTTGAAAATTAACAAAGTTGTCATGTTGTGCCAAAGCGCTCCCATCCTCAAAACAAAAAAACACCACCCAAACCTCTCTACAGGAAGACACAGACAGACTGGGAAGGAAGGAGCAATCAAACAGCAGAAGAATGAAGGACATTCAAAGATCAGAAAAATCCCTGAAGGAAAATATCAACTGTACATCCCAGAAATCAAAGAAAATCTATGCTGAAAGGAAATGCAAACCTATGCAATCAGTGAATCCCAAAGACTAATTTCTTTTCTTCTGAATATCTTCTGCTCTCAAGCTGCACACTTCCAAAGGTTACAGCC
This sequence comes from Psilopsiagon aymara, assembly GCA_024733675.1. Lineage (NCBI taxonomy): Eukaryota > Metazoa > Chordata > Aves > Psittaciformes > Psittacidae > Psilopsiagon > Psilopsiagon aymara. The sequence goes on along the minus strand of JANRGW010032727.1, from coordinate 18,380 downwards.
TTTGTTCAGGTTCAGGGAACCTAGGAAGGAGACAGGAAAATGAGAAGAAAGACAGAAAGAGGCCATCAGCAAGAAGCAGCAAAAAGGAGTCATTAAACCTGGGAGAAGCCTACCTTGAGTCAGAACAGTCTTCCAGGTTATAGGTGTGGAGTGCACGCTAGTAGCAGTTAGAGCAGTCTTATTAGCAGACTAGAGCAGAAAATAGAAGGAATATAGTGACAGAAAGGGGGTGGTCCAAAGAGAAGCACATTTCTTCCTCAACTAGACAGCTCAATCTTTTCAAAACATGCTTGTGAAATCAAGGCCCACAGCAATTTGAATTTTGGAAAAAAAATTATTATTAGAGCAGAGTAATCATTACATTCAAAATAATGGACATTTGTACAAAAGCAGAGTCATACGGTCAGCAGTGGACCAAAACCAGTGAACACACTTCTTCAAAGTACAATTTTATGATGACAAAACTGGTAGCTAAAAGACATGGTACAAAACAAGTGTTTAGTCCAGCAAGGAGAAGAGAAACTACATCAAGGATTATAACAATTCTGAGAAACTCATATGCAGAGTAAGGCAAGTACAGAATTGTTGAACCCTGCGCTACATAAGCTGACCTTCATCTTCACAATTGTACAAACAAGCCCCTTTAGTTATTGCTTTTGGTATTTCTCTGAGGATCTGGCACATTGAGAAGCAATTTTAGGAAGTACAGTTTACAGGTGCGTACAGCAGTTGTCTCTCCAAGTAGCTGTAACATTAAAATGCAGGCTTGTTCATGTACTCTTCCACTGTCTGGGGAAAGAAAAAAAGAAGAGTCAATTGATGCATTATGGAGCAGTACAGTAACCTCTCAAATCAAACCTTTTTTCCTTTTTACAGACAGTGTAGTTTTGCATGGAATTAGATTAATTAAAATGTGGAAATAATTCTGCTTTAGAAACATTTTACAGCATTTTAGAATCTGATCTTCAAATCACGACACACTACAGTTGTGGCTAAACTCATCATGTATAGGCCTTTCTACTTAGTTGGCCTAGTTTCATGTGCAAATGCCAGACCACTGTGAAAAACTCTTTGACTCTATACATAGTGTGTCCCTAGCTAGTTCCACCAGCATGCTGTTTCCTTCAGTATTACAATGGATCCTTCACTACCTAGGAAGAAATGAAGTAAATCCATCACATTCAAGTGGTTTTGCCATTCCTGGCTCAGCAGTATATTACAAGAGAATCCTGCAGGAGTCTGAATAAAGGTTAGGTACACCTGTGTCTTGCAGAAAATCTACACAGGTGTGTATGAATCAAAGGGGAGTTTGCCAGCACTTACTCTTTCCAATTAAATGTTAATAGTAGGTGATCTGTTTCCAATATATTAATGAAACATTTTTCTGTATTTATATATATATGTATGCATACAATATAATCATAGATTACGTTCTTATATTATATAAATATCCTAGATATGCTTTAAACAATTTCTTAATATAATAGCCAAGAAACCTTAGCAATTAAAGTGCAAGAGAGCAACAGCAGCATATAAAGAGCCTGCTAGTGATTCCACAAGATGCAAGAGGGTTGAATTGAAAGCTTAGTAACTGCTATCTTAACTGCATTGTTGTACCTATTGAAAATGAACACAAGTCACATTTAGGTTAATTATCAGAGGTGCTTGGCTGCATTTTCAGCTCCTGTCAAACACAAAGATGCAAGAAGATGAGGTATTTGTCTTTTGTCTTCCTCTGCCTTACCTCCTGCAACATGTCAGAGTCTTCTATGGCTTTCACTGCAGACCTCTTCGAAGTTTCTTGTACTTCTCCACCAATTATAAACTCATCAAGAATAAAATAAGCCTTCTCAAAATTAAAGATAATATCCAGCTCACACACCTGAACAAAAGAACACCCCACATTTAAATCACTTTGAAGCATTAGAAGCACTACTGGGCCAAAAGTTGTTAAGATGATCAAACTTGTTCAACATACACACTCTTGTGGCAGTTAGGAGGATGAAGAATACTTATAATTGTGTAATATTGCAGCTTCTACTCATAATTCTCTTCATGCAAACAGCCTAGACTTACAGCAAAGATACTCTGCTTATATTTTATATAATACACTACATTCATACTGGTTTTCAGAGAACAAAGCTGACTTCCTAGCCTACTAACCTTACAGTAGGTCTCATACAGCACTAGTAATATGGGTTACATATGTTCATGCACAGTTTCACAGAGCAAGACAAATTCCGTGTCCTAGTGACCTTGCATCACTAACTGCTTCCTTGTTTAGAGGTGGTACAAACACAAGTCATAGCACAGTGATTTAAATAAGAGATGAATTAAGATAGTGGAAACTATTTCAAGAGTATTCATAGAAAATATGGGTCTCTTGCAGTCTTTAAAGACTTATTTATTTAACTTTCTTCAGATTTTTCTCTAAGAAAAATACCCACTTTTTCTTCTTGATATCCTTCACTGTTACACAATATTATGAAACAAACAAAACCAGCATACCTGAAGATGTCAGGAAAGAGAACTAAAGCACTGTCACACAGGACCGAAGTAATTTTCCTCAAGTTACCCCTCAAATTCTATTCCAAGACAAGCTTACAAAGTACAGAGATTAACTAGGGGAAGGTGGTGGTGGAAAAACAATCTTCTGATAGTTTTAGCATAATTTTATGAAATATTCTAATAATGAGTTCACTCTGGATTGAAAGAGACTACAAGGCAAAACAATGCAGATGGAAACACAGAGTAAAATAGCTTCAGACAACTGTTTATTTATCAAACTGCCAGGAATGCAGTTCATAAGGGAAAGTGAAACCTACATTTCCAAAGTATCTGTCCAGAAGCTCTACATATCGGTGAACAACCTCTAGTGTCAGGAGTTCATTGTCCTGGTCTTCTATTGCACAACAGAAGTACAAACTAGCATACCTAAGGAAACAAGGGCAAAACTGTGAGTGAACAGCTGGATCCTCGGTGCTCTGTTCTGTCTCTTATAAGTTACACAAATGACAGTTAATGTCTATCTGATCTCTAAAATAATACACTTTTATTCTTGTGGTGCCCCAGAATACTTAAAAAGATTATTTAAAGGAATTATTAATTTAGTTAGAAAAACAAACTCCACCCTTGGCAAAGTCGGATGCCTCCAACACTGGTCTTAATAAACCAAACAGTAAATCAGTGCTACTCACCTGCTGCAATAGCACCACAGTAAGCAGGGTTAATTAAACTGCAGAATGTGTTACTGGTCTTTATTAACAAAAATGAAAGCAAAAATAAAGGTGGAAGACTACTGGCCATCAAATGACTGACAGTATTTCACATAAGGTATGAAACTGCTTAAACCAAACAATCTTCATGGCTAACTGGCAGCAAAACTTTCTGCTTAAATCAGCCCAAAATGGGAATAGTAATCTACGCCAATTCTCTGGTGCTGTGGCTGGAGGCTCAGTCTGTCACATCATCTAGTCAGATGCTTATATCCGTCACAGCAGGGAACTCTAATTTTTGCTAAATGGGAGATGCTGCTTAATTTGTAGTGTGTTATACCTTAAGGCTACTGTTGCTTGCTACAACTTTACAAGAATTAACAGGCAGTGAATGCTTAGCATCCTGTAGCTGGGGACCAGTGATTTGTTTGGAAAAGGAAATGGGAATTAACACCTTCCAGAGGAACAAATATTTCAAAGACAAAACATGACACAACGTTGAAATTGCCTCAGAACAGTTCCTGCAACCACCCAGAGTCTGAAAAAGTCCAGCACATGTCTCAGCAGGCTGTCTTGGGGAATTAGGAGCAGTGAAGCCTAAAGCCTCCTAACAAAATTTCAATCACTAATATTAAGTTATTCCCCTTTTTCTCTTTTGACAGATTGTATAAGTAGCCTGCACCCACAATTTACACTGCCAATTTATCCAGGGACACCGTGCTGTTACACACAGTTAAGACTGCTGATGGCAGGCTCCTATTAGCTTAGTCTAGCAGTTAGTGTTTTGTATGCTGTTTTTCTTAAAGTGAGCCTTTATTTTTCCTGTTCTAGCATGTGTTATTTATATGAATAGTGATTACATGTTCTCATAAAATTACTCACACCTTTTGTAAACAAGCTTGAGGTCTTTCCAGTCAACAAAACTACTTGTTTTTTGATTGCGAGACAAAATAATCTGAACAATTTCTCGAATGATCTTTTTCTTCTCTTTATCAGGTAGCGTCGTGTACCATTTCTGAAGCCTTAACTTCCCCTGCCGACTGAACAGCAGTATAAAGTGTATCTAGAGTAAACAAAGCAACACGGTTAATGCTGGGGTCATGGCCAGAGAAGAACATTCCACTGACACTGACATCTGTGAGATCTCAGTGAAGGCATCTCCAGCCCTGGCGTTACATTTGGACGTGGCATCACTGTGGTCTGCTGGAGGCTGAGCATAGGAGCAGAGAACCCGATCCCTCTCCTGTTTCTTACCCTGGCAGCTCTCCCCGCCCTGTAGGACCTCTCCCCTCAGCATCTCCTTTACAGTCTCTCCTACCCGCCCTCTGTTACCTTGTGGCAACATCTTCTTTACTTCCTATTCTGCCACTTCCTTGGGGAACAGGAGGAGCATTGCCACTTTGCAGTAGTGAGAAGAGGGTCCCCACCCCTCCTCCAGCAAGATTAGATAAATCAGTGAAGGGAATAAACACTTATATTCCACAGGGCTAAGGAGATCAAGGATGCAGTATGGCACAAGACTAGAAATATGAAAACTTAGTAATCATAATCATAATTCTGGTATTGTACTGTTTCAGGTCACAAACAAAGCAGCACATTCATAGGAGAGGCTCATAAGAAGCAAAAGAAACCAAGTACTTTGGAAAGAGAGCTTGACTAGTTTTACTGAAGAAATTACCACAATACAAATACTTTTATTAGTACATTAAAATAACTGACCATACTAAGTCCTTAAGCAGTATGGTAAACCATATACCCACAGCATGAAAATTGCTTTAAGAATGCAGGAAATCTTTGAGGATGACATCATGACATCCATCTCAACAGGACACCCCCTGTTAAATGGAAAAAAGCCCACAACCTAGCAGGGATAGAGATGCTTTCAATGGCAGCAGACACTGTGAACTGCCCTGCTCTTGACAGGCATCTCCATCTTTTTTTCACCAGTAGTGATGTTCGGAGAGGCCACTGACTTGCAGGATGTCCAACTTCAGTCACAGCCATGTGCATGACAACAGACACACTGCCACTTGCCATGCAGAGACAAGGCTTCCCCAGATGCTGGGAGGACCAAAAAGAAGCATAGGAGATACGCTTTCCTCACTTACTCCCAAACCTTGCAAATGCCCAGCAGAAGAGCTGCCAGGTCCCTTGCCACATCTCCATTAACCTAGCCTCACCCTTCCCTATAGCTTCTCAATATACACCCTACTCTCTTCTCCCTCTTGGTTTGCTATTCTATCTTATTCCTGTACCTATATTTCCCTATCATACCATCTCTCCAGTGAGGATCAGAGTTAATGTTCACAATTACTATCAAGATCATAATGCAGATTTCTGTAAAGACAGAATCATTCTAGGCTCTGCTGAAGTCCAGGGAGATAAATAAATTAGAGAAGCTTCTTTGTAAAAGAAAGGGGGGGGGGAAGAAGCTACTGGATTTTAAATAAAGCATTCATTCATAATTCAGAAAAACTCTCTAACTATTAAGTCACATAGTTATTGAGTAATCCAGAGATAAGAGTTCTGACTATATTGAGAAAGACTTCAAAGGTGGACCATTCTGGGGAAAGGTGGACTGGGTTATTCATGTGCCTGTGGCAGGATCTGCTGCTGGAAATATGGCTCTTGCCATCTTTAGTCTAATGTGCTTGATAAAATTACAAGGATTCTGTTTTGAGTCCTGTAATACTCTCCAGATGAGCTTGCTAAATGGAAACAACTACGATGCTGGCAGTACACATGGTCTGATTACAGTGAAGATCAAAGCACAATATTCTTGCCTTTCTCTGTTCATATAACCAGCTGGGTTTTGACATGGTCATGTTCCAGCTGTCAGATACCCTACCCCAGCAGATGAAGGGACAGTACTTACTGTACATACACTTGTCCACTAAGACAAGCTGGATGAATTCAAGACTCATTTTCTTGCTGCACAGCACATTAGCTCCAAAGCCTTTGTAAAGACAAGTGCATTTCGAAAAGCAGCATAGGTTCTGCAGATAAGAGCAGCAGCTCAGCAGGTGTACATTTAAAAGCAATCAGGCAGGCGCAGGTAACAGCTATTTGATAAACAAATTCCTAAAAATATGGTGAATCAGATAGGAGAGGATGATCAGATTCGATTAAAAATGCAGGGAATTAGTGAATGAGTCCCTATCAAAAGCTGACAGCATGTTCAGCACAAGAAAATTGTGCTGTTTGAAACATCCTCGGGAAGAAACATATTTGCCTGCAGTGCTTCTATAGGAAATATAAAAGGTGTTCTAGCTTAGGTTCAGCTGTTAGACTCAATGGATCTGAGTGCCTGCAAGTAGTACATGTATCTCCAGGAGAACTACTTTATGCCTCTAAAAGATTAAATACCCACAAGCCATGGAATTACTGTGAATATGACCACCATTTTCTGCTGATTAGCTTACTTCAGGGTGTTATGCTTCATCCATAGGAAACTGAAATGCTTTCCTTCAGAAATTGCTTTGAAAAATCCACTGTTTCTTATAAGGCCACAGTTGATGTTTCACCACCACTTTCATGAGCAGAGGCAACATTCCTTGCAATCAAAAAATGTCCACTAATCCACTAATGCATCAAGATTCATGTGCAAGCTTAAAAAAATCCTATCTTTTGAATCTCCCATCCCACACTTTCATATGCAGAATGTACCTGCGTAACTCATAAGGCAATTTTACTATTATTGAAATATATACAGCTAGAAAATAGATGAAAGCCTCCACTATAGTTCATTTCTAATTTTATGGTCTGCAGCAAATTAGTGTACCCTCAAGCCTAGGTACATATTACTGCCCAGTTGAGAGCTTCTGTAACAAAACAATATTGTGGGTTCACTTTTCCTTTTTTGAATTTTCTTCATTTTCCTGATTTCTAAAGTCCATTCAATCTGGGAAACTCTCTAGGAAGTAAAGAATATTACCTTCTCAAGAGGTTAAATGGCTTAATTCCTGTGAGTGGTAAGCATTCAATTGCCACATATGTTGTTTCATTCAGTTCAGATACACTGAGATGATACAAACACAATCCTCACTCTCATAGCTCCGTTCATTACAGCTTACTGGAAAAATTTTGATGCATCAATAAACCTGGAAACAGTGAAGAGCTGCACAAACACAAATCTAACAGCTCATCTGTTCCTTGCTCCTTGACTGTGAAAACATATTTGCTTTCCTATATTGCTAATGACAAGATGGATTTTGGCTAAGGAATTTTGGGTTGGTTTTCAGAAGCCAAATACAAATAGACTTAGATTACCCCCAAATATTTTACTTATCTTTACAAAGTCTAATTCCAGAAGCAAACAAAGGCAAATTACTTGCCTTAAGCAAAATACCTTTGAAGCAGGGTGCTTGGTTTCCTTTCCTACCATTCTAGGGTGCTGGCTGTGACTAACAATCACCAGACCCTGGGCCAATGGCAGAGGGAACTTTTAGATCCAAGCCTGAGTGGGCTGGGATGAGAAGTGCAGTTCCTATGAAAAGCATCAGCTGGCTTCACATGCAGAATCTGTGGCGACAAGCCTTGGTCTAGGAGCTGAGTGCGATTTTATTAGCTTGTTTTACTAAATCAGACCCAACCACCCACAGCACTGTGCAAACTGATCTCCATAAACATCTGCGAGTAGCCTAAATGACTGCATTTTATATTTGTAGGCCACTATTTTCCAGTTGGAAAAATAGGGATTTTTAAAAAACAAGCATTTAAACCAGATTTATGAACCTGAACTCTATCCCCTTACCATGCATCTTTGAATCAACCACAGCTGTAAAGTTTGAACAGGTTGGAAAGTTATGGGGCCTTCTGCTTTATAGAGATAATTGTCTAACCACACCAGGATAAAAAACAATACTTTCAGTTTCAGGGCTACAAAACATCCAATGGTAGACCTGGGCATGAAATAATTTAACAGTAAATTGAACAGACATTGAAAATGCAAAATAGAGAAGGTTTTCATGTTCACAAACAACAAAAGTAAGAGAAATATGCAAAACTAACACATTGTGATTTTTTTTCCCACCTTCCTTGGGAGACCTCTCCTTCCTTTTGGTAATGGGCTGTCATGATCCAATAAGCAGCTCATCAAAGTTTGTCTCCTGGACTGTAACCTGCCAAGACTGGAGGTCCCCTTCAGCGAAGCCTTACCCAGTATTCAGCCATTTCACGCTCAAACTGATCAAACTCTTTTCACTGTTTTCAAACTCAGACTATTTGTTGCTTTTAAAGATGTTTTAAAACATAACCTAATCTGTACTGCAATGTTTAGTACAACTGTCTAAATGGCTCCAGTCTATATTCTATTACATATAGAACAAACCACCTGTAGGGATATCAAATAAAGACTACACAGTAAAACAAAGCAGCTTTCCTGACTCCCAGTTTCTCCAGCTTCCTGTCCAGTGACATAAACCTGTAAAAGATGGCATGCTTATTCCAGCAAGGTGAACTCCAGGGGTGAATGCAGTGAGGCTCTAAATACCCCACTTTGAGAACATTTCTAAATGCTTTTCCTCCTCCCATACTTCAACCTGCATTAACATTTATTGACTGGTTTCAAACCTGTTCTGTGGCATCTGGTTGCTCCAGGTCCTTTTGTGGGAGAGGACAGGGAAATAGGAAGTCTCCAAGGAGCCTAAGGGGAGGGAAGACAGAGGACGAGATGGCAGCTGGAAGACCTAAAAGCAAAAGTCTTTCTCTTTGCTGGGTGCTTGGTCTGGCCAACGATTCGTTCAGCTAGGTAGCTCTCTCAGTCCAGCAACACTGGGCTTTGACTCAGCTGTAACCTTTCCAAAACCAGTTAAGAGCCCTCCCAAAACAAAGCCACCTTTATAAAGCAGAAAGATTCCTGAAATTCATAAGTTAACTAAAAATCTGCAAATTAGGAATAACTATTCCAAAACAGACAGCTTGGCAGAACTTGGAAACTCTTCGATTTCCCTTAAAAGCTTCGAGTTTAAGCCTGCTGCTGCCAGTAGGGCAACAGGCAATATATGACATGCTAATAAAGAAAAACTCATAGACCACATAAAAAGGAAAGTTGGATGAATGAAGCCACACCTTTGGCTGCTGACATGGCAACGGCTGCTGACAGAGGCCTGGGGAAAACCAGACTGACTGGCTGTACCTGGTTGAGAGAAAGAAACTTCTCTAATCATCAAGTTATCTTTTACCTTATTCTGACTCTTGAAGTTTGCTTGACCTTCTGGCACTGTTTCAGTCTACCTGAGTTCATATTCTGTTTATTATTTTTCATTCCTTCTTCCAATATGAACAAATATTTCCCAATGTATTTCTGTTCAGAAATTTTTTCATTAGTATTTATTTTCACATCACATCTGAAAACCAATAAAACCTACTGTCATTAAACTGTTTCTTTGAAAAAGTATGAGCATCCAAAGTATTCCAGCCATTTGCTGTTTGCAGGGTTTTTTTCTCTGAAGCATTCAAAGAATAAAAAATTCCTTTTAGTTTTTTATTTGTTTTGCCTTTTTTTTGGTTTTTTTTTTTTTGGTTTTTTTTTGAATTAGCTACTATAATTTTTCCCTGAAAAAATGAATAGCTACACTGCGAACACCCAGATGGTTTGGAATGCAGGGTGCTTGGGATGAGAAAAACACTCAACGGACAGCTATTGCATTAACAATCTAGCCACATCAGGAACAGAGAGAGTAAGAGCACACTGAAGTATAGGAATGCCAGTATTCTGCTGCTGCACAAAGTCCCCATCTGTCTACTGACCTTTAATACACACACTCTAGGGTTTAAACGTAACTACACAAAATCCAAACCAGGCTACTTCCTTACTTGTTTACTCTGCTGCTAAAAACTTTTATTCACAGCAATGCAGAAGCTATTTGCCAAATACCGTAGAACCTCTGCTTTAAAACACTTATTTAGTCAGCATAACATAAGCAAAGAGGAACAAAGAAAGTAAGTGAAAAAACAGCAACACAAAACTACCATAGCGGCATACTGCTGCCTAACTGGCACAGAATTCTTTCTCACTTAATCTCCACTAGGAAAATTTCTGAACAATTTCCCTTAAACAATACATCCAAAGTCCATGCAATAAAAGCTGTGCCAGATCATTACAGGCACACACGGTTACAGTTACACATTGATTTCATGTTTTTCATGATGCAGAAATCACCCTTTTCTTATTGCTTAAGATTTTAAATTGACCAGCATACTAGCATTTAGAGGATATTTAAACATATAGCATTGATCCAAAAAACAACCTCATTGATAGCCTCACTTGAGTTAAATAAAACTGTAATCTAAACAGTACAGCTGAGCCAAAAACATCTTGAAGGTCCTCACTTCTGATTCCTACCTAAGGATCAGAAAACAAAGCTCAAGGAAGCCGTAAGTCCACCACAAGCTCCCTCCAGCTCTACTCCTGCTTATCGCTGCCTCCAGCAGGTCTACTCCTCCCATCCCTGTCTCATTTCTCATAAACAGGCAGCATTCCTTCAACAACATTCTCCTTACAGTACAGGCATGCTTGTGCCTTCTCCTCTCAAGCTGCTGGACGTCCCACCAACAGCAAAGCCTAGTTTCCAGCACCTCCCCGGAGAAGAGAGACATCACAGCTTTGCAAAATACCTCCCAAGATGAAGGTGCAGGCAATGACATCCTGATTTTACTGAGGATAATTATTCTCACTTTTCCTAAATCACTGCTTCTTTACTCCTGCGTGTGGAATTACTCTTGTTTCTAGCCAATAAGCAAGAACAGATCCAGGCAGAGAGTTTGCGTAAAACCTTCCTCAAACTCTGCAATTTAAGAGCAGGCCAGTGACTGCACCATAGCTGTGTGAACCAGAGAGACGGCACTCACACCTTCAGTCTCAGTTCCAAGGACAGACAGTTGCAGGGATGCTAGCTGGCTGACCTTACAAAAAGCAGCAGTTTGCTGCAGTAAAGCAGAAAGCAGTTTGAAGACACTCAGAACAATTATCAACTAGGTGATCACATCCCTTCTGTCTCCTAGGCTGGGCTCTCAGAGTTGTTTTTATTTGCTTACGTATTTTTGGGAGGCAGTGGAAATCTTCATTATGTTGCCACAAGCAGGAGGAGACCAGAGGAGAGGCTGAACAACCTGCAGAGAGCTACCCCTCATTCACTATAGCCCCAGTGTACTTTACAGTCACAAGAAGCATTTTCTCAGTCTGTTCCCTGAATACCTGATGAAGAAACAGAGCTAAAATCTAGCCCTATGGACCCTGACAAAGGTGCAGCCTCTTTCAGTTTCACTTACAGTTTATCTTATCAGCAAAGCCCTGTTCTGTGAGGGTTCTGCAGTGCTCTTCCCTTGCCTCTGAGCTTCCAAGGAGCAAAGTTAAAAAGCCTTGCTCTGGGACAAGGTGGGTACACCAGAAGGTGAGGCGTTCCCAGGCACCTCAGCCAGCTGAGTTCATCTTCACAATGAAGATAGTGCTTCAGGCTGGGGACACCTATGCCTGGTGGAGCAAGAATGCTGCAGGTCTGCAGCAGCCTCACACTTATCCCTCCAGTTGCCAGCAAAAATGCTTACAGAAAACCTGAGCTCCAGAAGAAACAAAGATTCATGTGAGTTAGGATCACATTTGTGAATGACTCTGAAGAGTACAGAGTAGTTCTTTAGAAACACTGAAGCATCTCTTTTAGCCATTTTCAATAGGAAAATTCTCCATTTTCCCTTTTAAAATGTCATTTTTTCATTAAGGTAAAAAACCATCATGGATTTAATAATCTAAGCATAAAAGAAGCAACCATTTCCTCACAGAAGGAAAGGCCAAAGCACATTATCTCAGAAAATGCTTTATGCTGTCCCAAAATGCAGCCTCTAGGATGAAAAAGGGGAGCAAAAAATAATTCTGCCATTCATTCATCCAGCTCTTCTCACGAGACTTGGAAAGGAAATGCCTGAGATACTGCGCCTTCCCCATCCCCATCTCCCGAGCCTGGTGGCTGTTGAGCTGGGAGAGTTTCATAGAAAGGGTTGGGTTGAAAGGGCTCCTAAAGCTCATCTGGTCCCAATCCCCCTGCCACAGACAGGGGCACCTTCCACTAGCCCAGGTAGCTCCAAGCCCTGTCCAACCTGGCCTTGAACATTGCCAGGCATGGGGCAGCCATAGCTCCTCTGGGAAACTTGTTCTGGGGTCTCACCATCCCATGGCTTTTCTAGAGCTCAGAGCAGACAGACAGACACTCAACCCAACACTTCACAAGTTCTCCTTCCAGCATACAGCACTGTGAGACACAGCATATTTATATAGTTCACAACATAGCAAATTTTTCCATTTTCTTCAAACAAAAATCATTCCATTCCTCATTCCTTGGTAGTTTGTGTCTATCACGCACCTCAGGAGAATAAGCAGAGGGTGATGACCACATAGGAATTCCTCCACTGGTTAATGAGCCATGAAGAACACAAGTGTCTGAGCAAAAACACCTTCAAGCTCCAATGTCAGGCAGTAAGGCAAGAACAGGCATTTACTGTCTGGTGAAGAGGGATGTTAATGTCCTCTGTTCTCTTCTCATTTGAATAGAGGATAGAAGATGGACATCCTACACAAATTCAGCAAGTCAGAGAAGAAAAAGAGACTGGTGCATAGAGTACCTGGGGTTACACCTATGATATCAGGAAACATAAACCCGGGACATACGAGGCCAGAAAGACATGCCTGGCCAGAAAGGCAAGTCAAGCTTACCTTCAAACACACAAACGTAAAGTTTATTTTCCCATCCTACCCCAGTGACTCTGCATGCTACTCACAAATGAAATACCATTTGTACATGACTGTATATTGCAACTCTGAACTGCAACATCTGCAAAAATGCAAAGGGCTGCTCAAGGAAGCATACACCCAAAGCAGCCAAACAAACGCAGATGACAGCCCGTAGGAATAGGACAGTAGGGAAATGAATGGGCAGGGATAGTAATTAGCAGCTGTGTGTGATACAAAAAAAATTCTTTTTACAGGAGCAGCATGGTTTTAATTTAGGTACCACTGGAGACACTACAACTGGCTCACATAAATGCTTGATGTATTGCCAAAGCATAAATCTTGTACTTCAGGGAGGAGCAGCTCTACCTGTCCTCCCTGAACCATCAGTTTCCTCACTACTTTCATTATTTTGCCCCTTTGCTGCTCTTGCACATAACTGATGCTTTCAGAAGACAGAAGGTCTATGGGACAGTTTATAAAGCATGGGACTTCGAAATGATGAAAGATATAGAAAAGCAGCAAGCATTTTACATGGTCCACAGACTTGGCAGCATTATTTTTGTCTCCTCAAAGCCACAGCTGCCCATTAACACTCCAGCCTTCTTTCTGCATTTGCTTACCCCACACATCATGGCTTTCTCCAAAGCCCTCCAGGCACTCCATGTCCTAGTAACTCCTGGCTCTGAGACATGCCTACAATTTCCTTATTTGCAAATGAAAATATATTAAAAGATCACCTAAGCAAAGAAGCAGCAGATGATCCATCATAACATTTATTTTGTTCTCCAGAAATGAGCTTACTACCCAGGGACAGCGAAGTGCGCATCACAATTACTGCATAGCCAAGCAGTCCAGCATGCTCTTTAATGGAACAGTGACAGTCTGTAATGAGTTAGTATTTGAGAGAGAACACATAAAACTGGAAGAGGACCACATCAACAGTCAGAGATAAAGAACCCTAGACAACATTTTTCCTGGCAAATCCCATAAAATGCTATTCAAAAGCCCAACTGAATGACAGAGTAACTGAAGACCAGATTATGGATCACCCTCTGAGCAGTACTCTGAACTGAGAAGCTTCCAGAAGGGGACAACATATGTAGCATGGCATGTGTAAAATCATTCTGGTAGTTCCGTCTCCAGGAATCACAGGTTTAAGGATTCATGGCCAGAAACTGGATCCAGACAATGCACTTGTGGACCCATCCTCTATGAACTTCCTTAACTACTAGGATCCCTACAGCACCCTTTTGTTTTCTTTGCATTTAGTGCCTAAAAATTTCACAGGATGCTCCCTAATACTTCCTGTAGCAACCATTCTTCCTGGCATTCATGACTTCATGCATTTCTATCTCTTCCCCTGTAGTCATCTCTTTCCAAGCTTAAAAGCCTGTCTACTCAGGATCCATTGCATCACCACTATCTACTCACACACTAACAATTCATCGCAAGACAAATAAACAAAGAAATACCACATAGACTTTCCCCCCCCCCCCCAATGTAGAACACTGCCTCAAACAAAAAGAATAATTTATTTGCAATTTTTTCTCCTCCCTCATCTATTCTAATCTGCTGCCCTTCTTGTCTTTCAGAGGTAAATGCCTAGAAGCAAAGTTCGTCTTTGCTAGGTCAATACACAGCTACATCACAGAGTGGAAAAAACCAGTTATTCTTCAAACTGTGGACAGTAAATTCTGTGCAGCACTGAAAACATCTTTTGCAGACCTGTGTCTGTTTTAACAATTAAGGTCTGTTGGGGAGGTCAACATTCAGAATAGCTGAGAGTCCACTGCCAAACACCATCGAGGTGTCAGCAGCTTCAGTAATATTTCCATGCAAGCTCCTAGATCAGTAACTGGTATCAAATGCTTTGCTAAATGGAAACAGTGCTTGTCATCTCCTTTTCTAGTCAGGCCAAGTCTATTTTTGAGCCCCTGTGCTCCATGGGATTCTTTTGATCTTTGTCCAGGATTTCAGATCATTCCCACAAGTACTAATTTTTCTCATTGTGCTGATGAGCAGCATAGAATGGAGGGAAGGAGGCCCTTTACTATGCAGGCACCAGTTCTGCACTCAAAGCTATGCAAGCAGAGACATGGGCTGTCATGAAAGTAATACTGATAACACTGAGGTGGCACAAGGATCAAGGTGTTGCAACACTTACAGGCACGAAGAACTACAGTAACAAATATCCTTGGGGAAACTAATCATTTTGTCCTCTGTGCTGTCTCCTTGCTCTTCGACTCTGTTGAGACAGCAGTTCTTCAGGACATGCTTCTCTACTGCACCCATATAAGTCAGGGAGCAGAATTTAGTCTCTTTACTATAAAGTCTCTGTTTAAGCATGTTACAGAAGCAGCAGCCAGGCAGAAAAGCTCACTTTCTTAGCAGGGTGTGAAGTTAGCTCTGCTAAACAGCCTCTTTCCTGAAACTTCCCTGGAAATCTGCAACAGAGAGAACAACTGAAACGACTTTCCTGCTAAGACACCATACCATTTGCACAAGTACCTTCCACTCAGACTTCAAAACATAGGAAAAAGGTGGCAAGCACAACCATGTCATTCCAAACTGGAGGAACTGATCTATGGAGAGTTTAAATGACCTGTTGAAAGTTCTCCACTTGTGAACCTGAATAAGGCTTATTCTTGGTATGTAACCCAGTAACCCTTATTTCTTGACATGTAGCCCAGTGTAACAAGCCTTTCATGGAGACTGGATGACAGACAGAAGAATTTTAAGCAAAAGAGTGGCCTGGCAAAAGCACCCTTTCATCAGCACCGGTTCTACAACAGAAGGGGGTAAGGCTGGCAGCACTACTTAATGGAATAACACCAGAAGGGTTTGTACTATGACCTCGGAAAAGGACAAAAAAATAATTATTAATTGTAAGAACGCACACTCACCTTACAAAATTATAACAATCAATACAGCAGACAGTCTCCAAATTGTCAATAAGCAGCAGTATTGCAAGCAGCGCTCCCCTGGGACTGCCATGAGTGCTTTGAAAACTGGCATTTGTGAAGTGCATGCATAAAGGGGAGTTCTGAGATCAGCTTCTCTGAAATCAACTCCCATATTTACTGACCTTCAAGAGCAAAATATGAGCTCCAGTTGTTTACATAAGCTTTACCTGAGGGAAGTGGATATGTAGGGCTGTCTCAGGGCGTAACCAGAAAGCTTATATCTACATATGGACTTAGGGTGTGTGGAGACTGTGTTGCCATCTGTAAATTCATTACTGTGCATACTTTATTTGCAAATGTAATGACAGGTACACCTTTCTAATACACTAAACTAACACATACTTAGCATTCTTACTAAACCACTGAAAAGAAACAACTTAGTTCTGCCTCTGAGGATTGACTTGGCCTCTGATGAAGGAGTTGAGAGACTTATGTTCTGCCAGTTACTAGTGGTGCAGATGCACACAACAGACAAACTGTACAAGACAACAGCTCCGGGTATGTCTGCAGAACGTGCCCCAAGTCTGAATTATCAAAGCAAGATGATTTCTCAATTAAGAGGCCTCACTGACCATCTCACTGCTTGAGAGCCCGCAGTCCTCCTTGAGGAAAACCTGGCCGTTATTCTGAGGATATTAGTCAATGCGCTCAACAAGAGAAGAACCACGGCAACCTTTACTGATCCCAGCAAACCACCACCGAGTACAGCACTGGAGAGCCAAAGGGCCTTCCTCCCAAGACCCTTCAACGTGAAGGGCTGCTGCCCCCTTCCAAGCTGAAACAAACTGCTGCTGCCGTCTCTGGCCCACCATGGAGCTGGGTCGCACACGTGCACTGGCTGCCAATAGACAACATACAAGGAAGAGAACCAGACCCATATGCTCTCTCACGGATGCACTAACTGATGGAAAAGCAGAACTCAATTCCTACAACCCCCATGAGACCAGGCAGTTGAGCTGGAGGTAAGGCTGCTGCCCAAACCTTCCACTTACCCGGTACCAGGGAATACACGTAGTGAAAAGCTCTTCCCAATGCTCCCGTTACAAGAAAACCCACTACCTAGCACTGCTCCACTTTGACCCCAGAGCCAGCCAACAGACATAGATCCCTATGAAACCACATTCGATCCTTCTCCAGGCACTGGAGCCGACTTGAACCTCAGCTCCTCAAGTTACAGGAAGACTTCACAAAACCTCCCTCTGTAACAGCCTTGTTTTCCTGGTTGGCTATGAAAGGCTGTCAGCACGACCCGAGCTCACCCCAGTGGTCACAAGGCAAAAAGAAAAAGAATATAACTTTCATTTCCTTAAAACAGGTGCGAACCCTGTTCAAGCCTGCTTGGAAATGGCATTTCTGCTGCTCGGAGCAGCCCGCACAGCCCTCGCAGGCAGGCTGACATGCACCTTCCAAAGAACACCATTTACCCCTACTTACAGCCAACTCGGATTATTCCAGCGGAATGATTATTGGACAACCCCCAGGTTTCTTTCTCCCAAAGACGAAGGAGCCGCTGCCGCACCATTCCGGGACCTGCCCACTCCGCAGGTACACCAGGACGGGGCACCCGGGCGGCAGGGCTGCTCCACGTTCGAACCCACCTCCGCGGGGACTTTGCTTTCTCGGGCAGCGCGCAAACACTTCTGTTTGCTTTCGGCTCTTGGGAAAGCAACGTCCAGGGCGGCCCCGCCGAGGGTCTCCCCGCTGCCAAGCGCTGGGTCTCGGCTCCGGGCGGAGCAACCCGGTTCCCGGGGCTCTGAGGGGCTCGGGGGCAGCTCCCCGCCGCCCTGCCTCCAGCCCGCCCCGCCGAGGAAGCACAGAGAACGCGCCCTTCGAGGGGGGCTGCGTCGCCGGCCCGGCCGCAGCACCGGCGG
>JANRGW010032726.1:0-25975 GCA_024733675.1 Psilopsiagon aymara | reverse complement strand
GGGTTTTTTTTTTGGGGGTGGGGGGGCATTTGGGTTTTTTGTTGGGGTTTTTTTTTAGTGCTTTGAATTATAACTAACATGAGTTCAACTGTTTTTCCTTTTGTATGGGTATTCACGTAGTTTATATCATCAGGACATCCCAAATACAGTTAATGCAGTGCAAAGTTGAAGAGAGAAATGTACTTCCACAGAAACCATATGCAGTGGGGTTTGGAATTAGATGGTTTTAAGGACCTATCCAACCCTAACCATTCTGGGATTCTATGATTAGTGCAACACAGAAAGAATAGTAGTGCAGAAGGTGGCAAGGGCAATACAAAGCTAAACAAAGGAGAGATATAAAATAATTGCTAGATTTTTTTTTTTACTATAAAGCTACTGTATAGCTATAGACTCTGTAGAAGCAAAATGGAAGACTGAAAGTAGGGCTCATATGGGGAGTTGTTTTCAGATGGCTCTTTCCAGCATAAGGGATTGTAATGTTATCCGTAAATAAAACTTTTGAATTCCTGCAGCCATCTCTGACCAAAAAAAAAAAAAATCAGTTTCTTTTTTAAACTCTGACTTATGCTAACCCCAATGTGCATCATTTTCATAGGGGACATTTTCTTACACTGAGTTTTCAGAACAAAGACTGTATTTTGCAACATAGCACATATTCTAGTCAACAGAATACCACTGTGTGTGCAGAGCTTGTTATTTTTCTCTGGCAACTATGAGTGATACACATGGTTCAGTCTTGTACCCTTCACTAATTAGAGCTGTCTTCAAAAATAAATGTCAAAGCGTTAGCCAGGAAAAAACATAAGGTGCTAAACATGGAGAAAAAACCCAGTTCTTAGTTCAATTTTTTAGGATGAATAATGTAATGGTAAAGAAATTTGTCAAAGAAAATTGTTTCACAGATCTAAACAGATCAATAATACAAAGACAGTTCAGGGTACTTATTTTATTTAGAAGGCAGGAACTTCATTGTTGTTACACACTGTTGTGGTTTAACCCCAGCTGGTAAGTCAGCACCATGCAGCTGCTTGCTTACGCACTCTTTTCCCCCACCCTAGGTGGGACAGGGAGGAGAATCAAAAGAATATAAAGTGCACAGGTTGAGCTAAGTACAGTTTAATAACTAAAACAAAATATAGTGATAATAGAAAGAATACCAACAATAACAATAATTATGATAAAAAGAAATAACAATAATGATGATAAAAAGAAACAACAAGAGAAGAAATGAAAGCTCAGAAAATACAAATGATGCACAGTACAATCACTCACCACCTACTGGCCTATACCCAGCCTGACCCGAGCAGTGATTGGTCCCTTCCAAATAACTCCCCCCCAGTTTATATAGTGGGCATGATGTGCTGTGGTATGGAGTACCCCTTTGGCTAGTTTGGGTCAGGTTCCTGTCTCTGCTTCCTTACTGCTTTTTGTGCTCCTCCTCACTGGCAGAGCATGAGACTGAAAAGTCCTTGACCAGGGTAAGTGCTGCTCAGCAGCAACTAAAACATTGATGTGTTATCAGCATTATTCTCAGACTAAAGCCAAAACACAGCACTGCACCAGTTCCTAGGAAGGAAGATAACCATTACAGCTGAAACCAAGATACACACCTCTGCTAACACTTTCTGCAACCTTGGCTCACATAGTTCCACATGACTGTGGGGAAGAAAACTGGTGCTTACAAAACATTTCCCCTTCATGTAGTCCAGCATATTTCACAGATCTGCATTGCAGTAAAGCACAGCCAAAGATCAGTAAAACTTATATTTTGTGTGAGGAAGATCTCTGACTCTGAAAGAGGTTCAGGAACACATGGAGGCCAAAGTTCACATCCATTGAATACTATTTACTAAATCAGATGCAGAGACAAGGACCTGCAGCCCTAACAGCATAACACCTGCAACCAAAAACAGTCGTGTCCCATAGATGCAGTAGAGGAGCTGTTCTCAAAGTTGCTCAGCCTAAGGATAGACTATCTAGATACAGTGAAACGGACAAGCCTTAAAAACCCTAAAGAAGTAAAGCAAAAAGGCTGGGAAGAAGTCATACTGTGAAAGATGAGGCAGAAGGCAGGAAGATTGAGGAGACATGGCAAAGACTCCATAATGATGCCAAGAAAAAAAGATAAGATCACATAACTAGGCATGCTGTCATCATGCGTACGCAGAACGAGACCAACTTTTTTATTATTTTTTTTATTTATTTTGGAACTGTACACACACATAGTATAGAATGAACCAAGCTTTCAGTAGAGTGTGTGGAAGGGTTTTTGTTGCATAGGGTTGACATACATGTACATGCAAGTCGTATCTCTAATATGCATTTTCCAATGTAAGATTGAAATGGACATAAAGTGGCAGAAGTGGAATATAATGTGATTTTTTGATTTCAGCAGGAAAATATCTTTATTTGTACATTTATCTTTATACTTTAGTACAAATACCTTCATTTGTACATTTACGTGTTCTTCCCCATGCTCTGCAAAAGGACAAAATAGGCTGAAGATATATTAAAAATAAAAACCACCTTCTGGTGTGACAAGCAGGAAAGGTGCCTGAGCACAGTTTAGGTATAACGCCATCTGAAAGATCATGTACCTGAGTAAAAAGCACAATAGGGATATTTTGGAAATGGAGGAGAAGGCAAGGTATTAGGGCCACCCTTTTTGCTACTTCTGTCTTGTCCATCTGGCACAGAGCATGGTTAGTTTCAAGTCCTAGAATACTAAGTATGACACAGACTCATCCTGTACAGCTGTCTTGCATAACCTGCTGTTGCTCTGCTCTCACTCTGAGTAACTGAGAAAAGACAAAGAAGTAAGGAGTGTTCTTGCTTATCTCCAGATCATCTCCCTTGCCTGTTTTTGTATTGGTTTATCTAGGAAGATGGACTAAGAATTTAATTCATCAGAGTTAGAAATCATAGGGCAGTTTTTGCTTTTAAATCAAATATATCTATTTGGCACAGAATGCTATGTCTGTTACAAGGATCAAGATAAAATGCAAGCCCATTCCCTCCTCCCTTTTCCTTCTGTCTCTCTTTCTCTCTTTAAAACTTCCTAAAATGAATACCAGGCAGTACCCTTTGACAAATGGGTAGAGCTTCCTGTGGGTCATTTCTGAAGCAGTTCTCAAGTTGCATGGGAAAATCAGATTGCAAGTGAGCAACAGTCCACACAGAGTCTAGTGTTTAAATAAATTCTTAGAATTTTGTCTTAGCATTAGTATCTAGCAAATACAATAAGTTATTAAAACAATATGGAGAATTTGAGACTGAAATTGTTTGTTTATAGGGAACAACTTTTGTTTAGTTTGTCATATGCAGGTACTGTTAATGCGTGAATGAAAACTAAATTTGCAAAGGGAAATGGCTGCCAAAACTCCATTTTGTTGAGATTTGAATACCTTAAACTGAAATTGAAATTCCCAGCCACAGTTCTTAGATATATTGGTTTTGTATATAAATGTTAAAAAATACTCCAGAGTTTTTAATAAAGATGTATTCATCTAAAGGGACCAAGGATCTGGGTGTAAGATAGTAATATGTGTTCTGTTCAGATGTTTTTCCCCAAATATTTGTGCGAAGGAGAATAGCACTATCTAAGCCTCAGATTGTTCCCCCTTCCAATCCAAGCAGTCCCCACTCCCTTCTTCCAGATGAATATACAAAACTTCACATCCAGGCTTTTTTGCCGTCCATCAACTCATGACAGACAGTCTAGAAAATAGTGTGCCCTAAATGTCGTGTAAATGTTAGTCTTAATCAGGCAGCCAAATTCAATATTGTGCTACAGCTAAAAATGAATTAAAGAACCTGCCACACACACTTTAAAAGATTTCCATAGAAAGGAAGGTTTAGGGAAAGTTCAAACATACAGGGTAAGTAGATCATAGTCATAACAGGATATGCCTTTTGTTAACTGAAAAAAATGAGGAAGAGTCAACATTTGAAAGAAATTACACTTCTTTAAAATGTTATAGTAGAGGGCAATCCATTGATATCTGGTGAGAAGGCCTACCTGTCCTCCCTGGGGAACATGGAAACAGGATAAGCAAACAAACAAAGACCACAAATACAACCCAAAAATCAAAACCATCTCCATGGTGCATTATAGGAAGCTAAGAAGGCTTGACAACTCAAGGCACTGTCAATAAAGAGAAAAAGTAACAGGGAAAGCCTTTTCTTTCTTCCACATTATCAGCAACTGCCTTCGGCAAAAATTGGCTACAACCACCTTTTCCTTTATCCTTACCCTTTGGCGCTGTGTTAGCGATGAGTCGCTGGCTGCTTTCATAGTAGAGCTACCATTGTAGCAATTAAAGCATGCTCTGTTTTTTAATGGTCTATACTGAACTTTGGAAACATCTAAGACAGCTATCCCAGAAATAACTGCACTATATTCTGAGCAACCCAACGGTTATCTGAAGGGGCAGATTTTCTCTTGTCTAGCAATTTGCAGTTCCTGCTCCAGAGTGACAACAAAGATCATATGGAAGGTCATTTACTGTGTCTCATTAATTTCCAGGTCAAGGCTCCAACTGACCTGTTACTGAGTATGTTTTTTCGGTGCTCCCCAAGAGTCAGCTCCAAATACTTTTGTGTGGTGTGCATGACATTTTACCCTTACTGTGAGTTGTTAATCGTGTGGTGCGATGCCTTTCACTTGTCTTCCAGTCAAAACTACTGTCTGGCTTTGGTCTGTTGTTATTTCCTCTTTATTTCCTCTTGGTGCATTGATAATTAGGTGACATTTGGTATGTCTGCTAACCGCTTTTACTAGCTCTGTGGATATCACTATTATTTGCAAACTGTTTTGGGGGTGGAGCTCACCAGCCTCACTCTGATTATAACTTGAAGGGGTTTAGAAGGTTCATTATTTTCAATATGTTCAGTACACACTGTAATATATTAGCCTGCTAGCTGTCTGAATTCATACTCCTTTTTTAATGGAGGCATTTAACCAAATAGCTAACCATATCATCCTGCAATTAGTTTCTGGTAGGGAAAAGGAGTATTAACAAAGTGATTTCTTTTTGTAAAGAAAGGTGATATCCCTTTTTAAATGCCAGCAATTAGGAATTAAAAGTTCGTACTTGTTTTTTCCATTTGGCAAAAAAAATCTGAGGATAGTAGGGTACACATTTGATGCAGTCCTGCTTATGGATAAAGGACATACCTAAATCTTGTTCATCTGACCATATTTGAACAAAAGCAGTTACTTGGCCTGTAGCTCTGTGCCTGTCTTTCTGGCAAGCTGCAATCTAAAATGCTGGTGCTTTGCCATGCTGTTTGTCTCCCCCTTTCTGTTTTTCTCCTTGCTGTTTACAGTACACAGGTAGGGCCAAATCCACCTCCAAATCCCAATGGTTTCTTTTGTTTTCTTTCATAGTAGAAGGCCACTGAAACTTCTCTGCTCTTGCCTGGAGTGTAAGTGGCCTCTCCCAGTTGATTAATTATAGAGAGGTTTGTGATTTCCTTTATATCGCAGACTTACCACATAGTGTCTAATCAACCATTGATATTCTGGGCAATTGTGAAAGGTTTTGCCTATCAGTTTCTTCCTGAAGCCCAGACTGACACAGAGTTTAGATTTTTTAAATGTTTGGATTGATTTCCCATGTAATATAAGGACTTTTACCACTTCTAATATCTCTTCAGTATCATATAATTCCAGACGGAAAATTAGTTTCCAAGCCAGGATGCCTTCCAAATAATTTGTTACCTTTCAGTCAGAGAATTGTTTTGGGATTTCAGCAGTCAAAGAGCTGGTCATCCAGCTCACTTATTCTGGGAATAAACTCACCATCACTTTTTCTCTGCTTTCTGGCTTTAATAATGTCAGAGATACAATGGCAAAATACAGTGGCAAAAGGCAGGTTTGTTTCCATTTCTTTTTAACATAGATCATTGACACAAAAGGCTATAGCTCTGGCAGTGCTTCAGTGCATCACATTTGTATTATATTGGCAAGGCTGATGACTCCCATGAAACTACTAGGCTTATATTTGTGTCACCCAATCTGTGATAAAGTTAACTCCATCTTAGTGTAGTCCTTCCAGGCAATAACTGATAAAACAGGTCATTAAAAAGTTCAAAGCACCTATTTTTTACTCAAAGTAAATAAGTACTTATTTTTTACTGACGCATTAAAAATACTTATTTTTTTACTTGATTCAAGTTTCCCAATATAAATGATACCGATATTAGGTTGAGAAAATATTGCTGTTTTGAGAGGAGAGGTGGGAAAGAAGTAAGAAAACTCACCAAGTGTTAACTTGGGAGTTCAGATTTGAAGACTGGATACAAATATTTACTGCCTCCTGTTACTTGCTACCTATGCTTAGCCTCTGAATACAAAGTATGCAATGCATATAATTATGTGCAATCATAATTTTCCTCTTTGTATTTTGTGAATATTTTTACTGTTTATAATACGGACCTGAAACTCATCCTTCTTTCAGCTGATACATTCAGTGGTTTGCCTCTTGGCTGAGATATATGATGTAGGAGCAAAAGCCAGCTTCATTCACCATCCGGCCACTGGGTTGTTCAGTACTGTCCTATAGCCCTGCCAGTAGCAATCATGGCTCTTCCTTGCCCTCCTAAGAAGATTTCAAAAAAACAATACTCCAGAAACAATTCAGAGCCACTATTGGCCTAATTCCTAGTTTATTTAGGAGGACTTTATTCTCTTTTGGTAGAGTGAAGGGCCACAGAGAATCAAGGTAAGTTAAATTCACTTTAAGGTTTCTTCCTAGTTCTTGAGGGTCATCAAAAGATTTGCAACTGGATTATTCTCACATGCCTTGTAGCTCTTAGGAATCAAGTAACTTGTCTGCTTTCTCTGTCTGATTAAGAAAAATGGTGCAGCTGTGTAGACTAACAATATACCAGGATGCTTTTAACAGCAGAGTATGAGAAATTGCACTTAAATGTGGATTTACACCTGTCTGCAGTTAGCCACATCCCTCCCATTTCTGACCTTATGTCTACTTGGCACCATTTTGTAGTTACAGATACAGAAGACAGTAAGGTGAAGCAATGAATCCTGAGTCTGGCCAGTTTCCCCCGGTTCTCTTTTTCCTCTTTCTTACTTCTCTGCTACTGGTCCTGCTTAACTAGCATGATCTTGAGCTAGGCCTTCCTAATCCCAGTACTGCAGTATGGTAACTATCTTTGTCCTCACTAGAGAAGAGAAAGCATAAGGGTTTTGCCTTATGCTAAGCCCCATTTACTTATGATTCCCTTTCTCTTCACTTCTGACTGGCCATGGGCCATAATACTTAACTCTACTTGTATACCTGGAATCTTTGTACTTTATGGCATGGTGGAGCTGTCAGTGTTTTCCTGTCCTGTGGTTGTTCCATTACATTAACTATGAAGTTATGCAATATCTAAGAAGATTAAGAAATACCAAAGATAAAACCTTATCAAAGCTCTGCATGGGTGACTCATCTAGACACGAAAACTATCTATGGAGAATAAGAGGAGAATCACTGCGGTCAGTGAAGCAGAAGTGAGAGCTTCACTTCTTCTGGCTAAAAGGCAAGAACAACATCCCTTGCTCTGGCATAACCTGCACGATTAGTCCTCTCTTGCCCACCTGTGTCCGTATTGAGTTCTTTCTTGGCATACAAGAAATGGCATGACAGTTGCATTCAGAAGATTATATACAACTGGAATCACAACAAGAAGGATGCACATCAGCTATTTTTTCTCCTGAACATATTTTTTTCTCAAATTGTAACTTCTTTTTCTGTCCTTGAGCCCTAATGCTTGTGCTTCACAAAAGCATTGACAAGGTTTGAGAAAGACTTGTGTATTCTGGTGTAGGAGGACATTATCTGATTGGCAAAAGAAGTTAACAGTAGAGTATCTAATTGCAGGATCCTCATCACCCAACACTTTTACCATACACAGTACAAATGAGATTTGTTAATCCCTCTCTTATAGGATCCTTCTGGAAGCAGGGATATTTTCTGTGAGGTTTAGTGTGAGTGACTGAAAACTACAGCAGTGCATTCCTTGCATTTTGAAGAGACCCCAGTTTGCTTGTGGAGTTCAGCTCAAGGTACAGCTTTTTTTATAGAGAACTGTTTCTGATGGCACATACCATGAGTCCCATTAAGCAGGCCATCTGTAATAAGCTCCTAGGAACTGATAGCTATGAAAATTACAGTTTCCAAACCAGAAAGTTCTTCCTGTTACTTAATACATTTTTGAGACAGAAGGGCATTTGTTACATGTGAGTCTTTGGCAGTAACCTCTTAACCACCTTTTCCTGAGCTTCTGGCATTTAGGAGTTGCTTTCTCAGACTAAGGCTAAATTACTTATGAACACACAAACAGTTATTTTGTTAATGTCTTGGATATTAGTGTGAATAATACCATGGCTCTAAGCAAATTTCTCGTTGGGTTTTAGACGTGTGAAGGAACAATAAGACCAATGATTTGAAAAGAGGCTATTTATGGTAATTCTTATGTTGTGTCTTTGCAGAGCTTGCTGTTTTTACCAACTAAAAAGCAGGGAAATTCTCAAAAGCAGTTTAAAATAATAAACTTGTCTTCAATCAGGAACAGATCCCATCAACCTATTGGCTCCCACTTCTGTTTGGAAAGGAGCATTGCTGTACCAGCTGCCATTCTTTGGATATGAGTTCCCTTGAGTTTTCACTGTGGGCAGTCTGTACGTTTTGACCAGATCTTAGACAGTGACACTTTTGAAATTAACAGCTTCTGAAAGAGTCCTGAGGAGCAGCATTTATATGCTTTACACCTTGTATGACAGATTAGCATAAAATCTGGACCTCCCAAGACTAGCTGTTTTCTTCATTCCAGCGGAAGTCACTGAGAAAGGAGAGAGAAGGTTAAAAAAACCCCACGAAACATATCTATATATATATGGAGTATATATATACACACACCCATTTCAGACTGTGTTGGTCTTTCTCTCCCAAGAAGTGAAATTGTCTGTAATAAGTCACGTAATGCATGTACATGATTTCTTGACTTCATATCAAGAACTTGCATATGATGGAAACCAAAATGCACAGCATCTGCGTTAAGAATGTGTGCTTGTCCTGAGGAGCTTTGACACAGAAAGAACCTGCAGCAGTGTTTGACACGGATGTGGGCTTGTTCAGCAGTGTATGCTTCCCCAGATGGCATTTTGTTGATGTTGCAGTGTTTTGCAGTTTGACAAAAATGCTTGGCATGCAGAATGGTAAACAAATTCCAGAAATGTAAGCATAAAGGATGGTCTCTCAATAAGATTTGTTTTGGGTTCTTGCCAGGAGGTCTGCAGCCATATTTCTGTATCTAACCTGTCAGTTACTACCTTGTTGCATCCCGTCTCTAGCAATAGAGAGCAAAACATGATGACTACAGGAACCTCAGCAGCATACTACCCAGAAAGTGGGATGTCACCCATAGTACAAAAAAAAAAAAAACCAAAAACAACTGCCTTCACTTTCTTTCTGTCTGGAACAAATGACGTCACAACTAACTCACTGTTCCCCTTCAGGATGGCTCAGTAGAGGATGTTGCAGATTTTACTTCCAGTCAGTAGTGTTGTATCAGACTTCATACAGAAAGACTGCTGTCCCTAACTACTAGAGATCCAGACGTAGCTCAGGCTTAGAGCCAGATGGAATCTCTTTGTTTCAGTCTGAGCCATTAGTAGGGCTCCAGGGTGAACTGTTTTCTCATAGACATGTGCCGACTCTTCTTTCCTTTATCAGATTGCAAATTGGTTCAAGGTACCTGGCTTGAGGAATTACTACAAGAATGGTATACAAAAAAGAAAGAAACCACAGGAAAATATGCATGTGCACATTGGCAAAGCTGCTAAGAAATGAGAGATCAATCAAAAACGTAAAATCATGCAGTGATAACTTTTAAGCCATTTTTCAGCAGAGACCTAAAATACTTATTCCTTTTAATTCTGGGATCAGGCCAGGTATGGTGAGCAGAGTAGGCTGACTTAGTGTATGGACTCCTTGATTCTTTTCCAGAGCTCAGGAAAATCCTCAGGATCCTGCTGTTAAGCCAACAGCAATAGCACTACCCATGTATTTGAACAGAATATTTGGATTAGACCCCCAATGTGCTCAGCCAAATCAATTAGCATCTTCACTATGTCTGATCTGTATTTGGTTCAGTAATGCTTCTTATACATGGCATCAGGGAGTAATGATTAATGATCATAATGTGGTTTTGAAATTCTTGAATGGAAGCGGCTACATCAGTATAATGTGTAAATGTTTCATGAGTTTGTATTTTTTTCTCAATGCCAGTATTTTGTACATTGTAAACTCTTCAGCACAGCATGAAACTCCAATCCCATTAAATTTTATTGAGCAACTTAATAAAATGAGTTAAGTTCCAAAAAGAAAACAAAACTTAAGTATGAGCATAAAGAACAGTTTTGTAAGCCCTGTTGTGGGTCCATGCAAGGGTGCCTGGGTGGGTATGGAGCCCTCCTTACTTCATTGGTGCCGGCTACCCCTTCTTGACACATAGGTGTTAGCCACAAAGAAATAACTACAGCATTGCTTCTTATTTCCTGTGCAGCTTCTATTATAGCAGTAGTTTACGCTACCACAGGCAAACCTGCACTAGAAAGCACTCCACGTACCCAAAGCCTGACTTGAAAAGAGAGAAATTGAAGGCAAGGAATGTTAAGTGACTTTCTGGCTCCTTTGCTGAGGTTGCCAGAAGAATTGTCAGCGATCCCAGTCGGTAAATGGCTTTTGCCATGAGAATGTTTTGTGGCACAGAATTGGTCTGAGTCTACAGAGTCCACATTAAGCCATCTGGCAGTATGCTGAGCAAATTCAATAGGTTTGGGGTCAGTAACCTACAGACAAACACAAGTAGTTCTGTATCTTCTAAGATAAATGTGAACAAGTAACCAAAAGGTGTTTCATAGGTATGAACCTTTCCCAATTGGCTTTATTTTTAATACATAAACAATCTCTCCTCATTGCTGCTTCTCCTAACCTGTAAGATCACAGAATTTGTGGGCTTCTTTGCTCATAATGATATCCTGTGTTACTTAGAGGCATAAACTGCTAAAAATAGTGGAACTCTCCTCTGCTCAGCCCTCTAGGAAAATATTTTGATAAGCCCAGGCAGCAAGCAGGAAGGCTTGAAAAGGAAAGTAAGACATACCTCTCTGGATCTGAATAAACCTTAGGAAAGCATGGCTAAGAAATAGACTACATTTAAGCTTTTATTTTATCTTAATCAATTTGCCTATCCAATGTAAAACACGTGTCATAATCCATTCAGGTAATAAGAACAAGGAATAATCTCTTTCTGAGATCTTGCTGCTCCCTCTGCACTCACATATGACCCTGGCAGGTGATCAGACTTGCTTTACATTTTGTTGCTCAGGAGTACACATCAGTAAGGCTGCCAGGGAGCTACTGTTTTTAGATCTAGCACTTCCCCACTAAGACAGAATTATCTGGACACAAAACAACAACAAAGAATCAATTTTATATGGAGTGTTTATAGGTGCCCCCCAAAAAAGAATGAGCTGTAGCTCAGATTATCCAGATGCTTATGATTTTTGGGTGCTGTACCCTTAGGATGAGTAATATAATAACTGTAAGGTGGAGGAAGGGGTTAGAAATTAGGGAGTGAATTTTCTGGAAGTAGGCACTATTCCAGGTTGTATTTCAAGTGTATTAACACCATTTGACTTCAGTATCTAGCTTAAGTGCTGTGTCCATTGGAAGTTTGTTGCCTACAATGTAGTAAAACTGTCAGTTTCTGGTTACTTCTGCAAACCCTGTCCCACAGTTTTTGGTGTAGTAGTAAAAGTGAGAATGGACCCTTGCTTTGCAGTCCTTTGTATGTGTGGTGACAACAACACAATAAGAATTTTTGTACTTTGATTATTTTTGGTGATATTTTGTTAGCAAATTCTCTTCTTGCAAATTCAGGACAACTTCCAGTATCACAGGTAAAAGCTGGAAGGTCTTTACAACATCATGGCTAACATGTGCATATTAGTTCTGTGAATCACTGGGGTTTGTTTCCATGGTTTATGCAGTGTTTAAATATTTATAAAAACAACAACAAAACAAATCCACAACAAACCAAACAAGTACAAGCTAACTCTCATAGTGATTTACCATGAGTACTGTGAGCAAGAGCACATCTGCAGGCTAGTGCCCTCATTTTTCAGGCCTGCCTTGAGAAAACTTACTGTTATATAACTTGGGACAAAGCTGGATAATAGCTTACCTGTCAGGAAAGCAGAATATATCGTATGCTTCTGTGAAGTTCCGGAAAGCTCTGCTTCCCTGTGTGTTTTATGTTCTGTTTCTGGAGGAGCTCAAGTAATGTAAGTTTTATGCTCTGTATCTGAGGAGCTCAGATACCATGCCATACCCTGGAATGTGATTGTGCCAATGTAGCAAGCAAGTGGCTGTCAGACTGCAGGCACTGGACTCCTTATAACAACCAAAAAACAACCATCTAAACTCCTGAATTCTATCACAGTATTTGAAGGACATTTTTCAAGATGAATGTTTTACAACAGGCAGAACTAGAACACACTTTAAAAAACCCAAACAGTATATTTCTGTCAAGGCTGAAGTAAACTTTGGTGCTGCCCTGGCACTGAGTCCTCTCCGTAACTGTAGCTGCATACATGTTTCTTCACCTGTTTTCTTATCTGTCAAAGGTGAAGCATACTTTCAAGGTGGCCACTCTAACACTTAGGGGTTTTTTTAAGGATAAAGTGTATTTGCTAAATATTGCATGTTTAATAGGAAATTGAATACAAAGTGGTCTTTAATACTTTTGACTGCATAGAAATGGCTAAGAGTTCCCAGTATAAGAGTATTCCTTATGTCATGATTATTATTTTGATCATGGTACATATAGAAAACTCAGCATCCTGTATTCACAAACGCTGTAATTCCCTGTAGCATTTGTATGGGTCTGGTGCACTCTGTGTTTGGTCAGACCACTCATCTGGGATTACGTACCTTTTCTATAGTCTAGGTTAGTGTGGGAGAAGCACGCTTAACAGGCTGAGCAAAGTAAGGCACTCACTCAAGATTGCTCAGGAAAAAAAAAAAAGCATGTTCAGAAAAGGGCTGGAGCAGAGAAAGCAGAACTGTAGGCTACCTTTCCAAGAATTCTTAATGTCAAGTGAAGCCTGGAACTAGAAAAACATTTTAGTACCAGCCAGACTGTTATACACATAAAACTGGTATTTTACAGGGCATGAAATATTTTTGCCATATTTGTAGTCATTTTCTCTTGTTCGTGCCAATTCAAATACATGCTTCCTCTTCTGATCTTTGTTACTTACTCCTGACTAGCTCCCTGTTCATAGCTTTCCTTCCCCCAGCCTGCAGTTCTCAGGGGCATCTCATTTTTTACTTATTTTTCCTCTTGATATTTCACTGATATTTTTTTCCATAACATCTAGATAATCTTCAAGTTGCTGGTTTCTTTCTTTCTGCTCTGTAGTGACTTTTCATCACTTCCATTCATTTATTATGTTTTTTCTTATCTGCTCTGTTTTCTATTTTTGCCTTGTGGAATCTGTATTTATGCCCTAACCTCTCTCATTAAGTATTTTTCTCCTCTGTCTAAGGAAAGTACAGTCGTGAGATAAAAGGGCACTTCTGTCTCATACATTCCTTTCCCAGGAGACCAGGATTATTCCCATCAGTGCAGGACCTGACTTGTTCCTTGCTGAGGTCAATTATATAACAAATTTTCAAGCCCAGTTTTCAATCCCTGGAAAAGAAAGAACAAATCTCATCTCAAGTATGATTTTTTGGTAATGATCTAAGAATCGTTTGAGGTGGTCATCTCAGGTAATTAGTTGGTTAGTGGTTGATTAAGGGGGTAAAGGAAAATTAGTGGAAACTAAAGGATAATCTAGAGAAGTAATAGTCGAGAAAGCTGTTGACAAATAGCTGTCATTTCCCTGGTGTCCACATGGAGATTCAGCTTCTGATTTCATTGAGTTTGGATGGAAGCTATTATGCTACTGTGAAGATTTTGAAGCTGTTGTAGGAGTGTATTTTTATTTTAACCTACTGAAATGGACTGCTTTGTGTCCCAAGCAAAAAACCTCTGAGAATTCAGGTTCTGAAATTTATCCAGTTGCTCAATGTTAGTAATGATGATGACTGAAGATACTCATATCTTCCTTTTGTGTTTCAGAATCACAGAATCATAGAATGGGTAGAGTTGGAGAGGACCTTAAGATCATCAAGTTCCAACCCCCTGCCATGGGCAGGAATGCCTCACACTAGACTATGTCGCCCAAGGTTCTGTTCAGCCCGGCCTTGAACGCTGCTGCAGATGGAGCATTCACAACTTCTTTGGGCAACCTGTTCCATCCAGTGCCTCACCACCCTCACAGTAAAAAGCTTCTCCTTATATCTAACCTGAACTTCCCCTGTCTAAGTTTGAACCCATTACCCCTTGTTTTATCACTACAGTCCCTGATGAAGACTATCTCCTCAGCACCCTTGTAGGCCCCCTTCAGATACTGGAAGGCTGCTGCAAGGTCTCTGTGCAGCCGTCTCTTCTTCAGGCTGAACAGCCCCAACTTTCTTAGCCTGTCTTTATACAGGAGGTTCAATCTTACTCAGTTGTCACAAATCATCTGTATTTCTTGTAATTCCAGTTATCTGAAAACATGTAGTAATGTTGAAAGAATTCAGAATTACAGTGTTTCCCTCTCCATTCCATATGGCCTAGGAAACTGATGTTATAACGAGGGTGAAGGAAATTGCATTAGATGTATGCAAGAGAGAAAGTACATGAAAAGGGAAAATACTGCTTATGTTTAGAAGGAATGAAAAACTTCTCTGTATATCTCTCTGTGAAGTCATTACTGTAATGTCAGTATTACATGGAACATTTTCAGAACTGCAAGATTATAATTTTTTTGGCACCATTGCAAATGCACATAGAAGGACTCACTTGTAAATGTTAGTGTCTTTTCTGAAAAATAAGCTACATGTGCAGATATTTTAAAGAGTTCTGACAGAAGAAGGTTGTTGCTTGAACCTTCATCTGTAATAAGGAAGTGGGAGATCCTGAAATAAGTGCAACAGTAGACAGAATGCTCTAATTTGTGCTGATTCTCTTCTCTTACTGAATTCAAGGAGAGATGAACATATTCGCCTTTAAGATGAATCCTGGAATATAGTTTATGGGGAGGAAAAAAAAATGCATTTCTCTCTGCTTTGTGTCAGATACTGTGGCAAGACTAGGAAGATGCTTAAGTATTAACATGTCAATGGACGTAAAAGGTCAAAATTCATAGGTAATTAAAAAAAATCCTTTTGTGTCTGCTTCTGATGTTAGGCACACATAAACATTTACTGATGAAACATCTCTCAGAATATGTGTTTTCTGAAGTGCAAGACTGTGTTTGTGTTGACAGAGGTACTGCCCTTGAGAGGTGCTGAAAGCCTCTTGGACTTGAAGAATATCCTGAATTTCCACTATCTACAGTAAGAAAAGAAAATACTCAGCACTAGGTAGGTAGTAAAAGTGACCCGATACTGTACAAAAAATGAGAAATCCTGAGATATATCAAGGGGGCTTGCATTTCAAAGTCTTGCAAGTCCTTATGAATTCAAAGTGAGATTTCATTGTTCCTTAGGTAAAAACTCCCAAGAATATGACTATCATTAAGCCCGAGTTAAGTATATTTTATGATAATGTGTGATTGTATTTGTATTAGATTACTCTCTTGGTCTTACATGATCATCTTTCATGATGATGCAAATTTTTCCATTTAATTCCCCCCCATATTTTAGTTTTATAGCCTGCGTTAGCAGAAGTGCAATGATAGGGCTATAGAGACCTAAAATTACTGAATTTTACTCTTTCTACTCTTTTCACCTTGTGTATGTGATACTGCTAATTTTGCTGACATTTATAGTAATTACGGTGAATTGCTCCAGACATTGGAAAATCTCCAGTGAAGAAGCTTGCTGCATATCTGACCTGTTCCTAGTAAAGGATGAGGAATTGCACCAACATAAATACTGATACAAGTTCTTTCAAATAAGGGCATCTGACAGACAGCAAATATTTCTTTTGTTTGTGGACAGAAATACAGCTCAAGAGTGTGTTAGGATTTCTGAATCTAAGTTTGGCTGTGTGTTGTCACGAGTCATCTCTAACGAAATATGAATTATGCACCATGTATAAAGAGTTGCACCAGGGTTTAGCCTGGAAGAGAGTATCCAAAAGTATATTCAAAGCACTGGCAATTGATCAGTTAATGACAAAACATGTTTAGGTGTTAACAAAACCCTTTGGTTGTGGCCTAGCTAGGATGCAGTTAATCCACCAATACTTCAGTATACTTCGTCTTACTGTGGAACCAAATTGCTGAGATCCCAAAGCAGAAATGGATGTCAGAAAAGCAACTACATATGTTTGAGACCGCAGTGTGGTAGGGTTAGCTGGACAAAAAGCCCAGCACTCTTAAGCGGATGCAGGAAATAAATACATAATTCTATCTAACAAGTGGAAAAATTGATGTTTAAATTATTAATCTGAATGTCTCAGGAAGATGTGGTACTGTGATAGCTCTGTAGTAGAGGATTAGAACTGGACATAGAGTTCCCAGGTGGTGTTAGCTGACCCCTTGAATTCTGCAAGCCATTTGGGAAGTCATTCTGGCTCTTGCAATGAGAAGGGTGAGCAGATCAGGAGGAGAGGACACAGCAGAACTGAATGATGGTGTGTCAAAAGCTGAAGTCAAACACAGAGGCAGCAGAGCAAGCGACTGTCTTGCATGGATAGAAGCCAGTGACGGCTTTTTGTTGTTTGTTTGTTGTGGAGGAGTTGGGTTGGTTTGGGTTTTTTTGCTTGCTAGCATGAATACCAAATCTCAAAGACTGAATATAGAGGTAGTTGTCTATGGCCACTCCTGAATGTTGAAGTAAATACTAACTAAGGATAAATGCTCAAGACCTGAAAGTGAACTAGTGATTCTTTAGTTAGTAGTGATTCTTTGGTAAGTAGCTGGTACTTTGCCTCTTCCCAGTAGAGACAGTGGAGGAAACATTGCTGTCTGTCCTGAAACCTGACCTCTCTTCATATTCCTTCGAAACAGTCTGTGAGAACAAAATGAGCCAAGCCTGTAAATGGAAAAGCTGCTTTTGCATATCATCACTACTTGATAAAAATAAACAAACCCTGTTCTCACTTCATTATCGCCACAGAAAGCTTATGGGTATTTTCTGTATGGCAGTTTACAGTGCATAAAAACCTACCACTCATTTTTGAAATGCAGGTAATAAGAAACAAGTTTCTTTATTTGTGTCTTTAAGTCTCTAAGACACTTCATAAAGAGTTTCCAGTAAGTTGATTCACAGTAGCATAACAGAAACCTTCCTTTGAGTCCCTCAGGAAATTAAGAACTGCACAGACAATAACGAATCGTATTGCTTCCTATGGGCTGACATCTCTTCCTGAGAGATCACTGCCTCTGGGAATATTCTCCAGGTTTTCCAGGCAAACTCTCTTCCACACAGTATGTGGTTACTGAAAGCTGTCCTCAGATGGTCTGTGGGGTTTCCCAGGCAGCCATTCCTGAAACTGAACTGGGATTAGGGAACAGCTAATTTAAGAGCCCAGCTACAGCGTAAAATAAATTCAGTTCTGTCCCCAGTGCTTCCAATTTTAACTTTTACACTTAAGTGATATAAATTATTGTCCCTACCAGCTGAGTCTGCTGTCATGCACCTTCCCGGTGCTTAAGAAAATAAAATAAAAAGGTAGTAAAGAGCCATCACAGAACAGCAGGAAAACATTTTTCAGAGCTCCATAAGTGTGAAAGCACAGCATACTCTGTCCTGCCCAGCCAGCAACGGATCTAGACGATGAGGAACTTGTCCTTGGCATTGGATCTAGGCTGCTGTTTTAAATGTAATGTTAGCTGGCCAGTAGCTGTGACCAGCACTAGGACTGCAGCTCCGACCAGCTCAGAAGTTACAGAGACAAGGCAGTGAGCTAGGGGTTTGAATAAGGTGGATCAAGTCACCCATTTGGTTAAATGAGAAGAGGGGTCAGCACAAGCTCTAGCCCTTGGACGCTGTGCTACAAGGTGATTAACCTCTATGCTGCCTGAATGAGAAGCAAGCAACTGTGTTTATCTGTAGTTGCACCTGATTACACCACAAAGCAAAATGCAGGACAGGCCTTGTTCACACCCTCTCCCCTTGCCTATTCTCCTCTAAGGCCAGATGTGGCCAATCTTTTCTGTGTGTAGGATGAATCTGGAGGATAGCTAAATAGAGCTGGAGCTCTGGAGCTCTGCTGCCCCAGTCCTGCCATCGGCTGGTGAGAATGTAAACAAGGGTGGGAAGGAGAGAGCTTCTGTCAGCCACCAATCTATTCTCAGGAAGGTGGGAAGCCTGAGAGCCAAAAATATTACAGCATTGTCTTTTGGAATTGACCAAACATGTGCAAAGCCACTATCCTAATGTAAACAGTGTTAAAAATATTGGCATGACATGAATCCAGCCTCTGCAGCAAAGGGGTTTGAGTTTTGTTTGTTGGGTTGTGTTTTTTTTAGTAATTAAAAAAGCAGCTCGTATCACATTTTTCTTTGTCACATCTTTAAAATCTGTTATCCTGCACTGTTCTCTGGATTGCTGTATGCTGAAAGAAATGGCTCTTAGAAATATTTTCTGTAGAACTGTAGTAGACATGAATACCAAACAACTTCACAAAACCACTAAATATTTGGCAACCTTCTAGTCTACTGTAATTTTTAAAAAATGCTCAAGACAAACGTTTATGTTGAAGGGGGGAAAAATCCTCAGGATAGAGCTGTCAGTTAATGGATAATTTCAGCTTCCTTATATAACCCTGTTCTATAAGCCATACTTCATAAAGAGTGAATACTCTTCTAATCAAACTTTCCTAAAACCTTAAAATACATTTAATTGTGTATGGATGCTGCTCTGGCTTTTCTGGCATGTTACATACAGGACGTCTGGCCTGTTCTCCAGTCTTTTCTCAGATATCTTACTGATCCAAAATATTTTCACCAGACACCCTGAAGTGGAGTTACAAGTTTGCCAATTTCCATTTCATGTATCTTCCTCAGAAAACTGAAAATTACAGCTCATGAGCACTGATGATTTGATTGCTCAACATCCAAACTTAACTCACTGGAACAAAATAACAACAAAGATGCAGACGATGATGAGTGGCCTCTACGAGACAAAACTGCTTGCAAAACAAAGAAATAAGAAAAAAAAATAAATTATTTCCAACTCAGAATTTAGGCTATGAGGGAATTGGTGCTCTTAAACCACTGATAAAGTACAGGTCAACAGTTATTAGTAGGCCTTCATCAGCAAGATTATTACATTATTACACTGACATTTCCCTGAACCTGCCCAGATCTCCAAAGCAGAAAACCAATTATTGGTGTCTTTACACTGTAATTTTCAATTTTTTCAATTCTCTGAGCTCCAAGTCAGCACTTTTTTGAGAAACATATATGTGAGAAGAACAGTTCTCAACAAACATCTCATATTCTGATTTCCTTGGACTTTACAGCAAGATTTCAAATGCTGTTGAACCTGCCAAAAAAGAAAAATGTGTGTTATAGTATTACAGATGATAATATAGTCCAGCCTGAGTTTTTAACTTCTAACCAGTGCTGAGAGCTTAAGCAATCTTATTTTACAAAGCCAGGAAGTCTAGGCAGAACTTTATTAAAATACGGCTGAATGATCTGTTACGGGAACCAGGCTCTGCAAGGGAGTGTTTGTCAGTTTGGCAATGTAATGGTCCTGTGAGTTGGTTCATTGTTCACTAAAGCTGTGGCCTGTGACTTGAACATCTTGTCCTCTGGAAAGGGATAATCTTACTTAGATGCCAAAGAAGGTGTCAGGTCCTCATATTGAAAGGATCTGCTCTGGGTCAAGTAAAAGGCTGAAATTCCTTACCTATTATCCTCTCTTCCCAAATTCATTCAAGACAAATGCTGATCCACCACCCCAGCCAATGGTTTCTAAGAAGCTTGTCCTTGCTTCTAAGATGGGCTGCATGTTCAGGCCACTTCTTTTCTTTCAAGAAAATCTTCTGGATGGAAGGAATATGAAAAATGGGAGAGATCTGTGGCTTTAGTAGTAAATCACACAGGATGTATGATGCTATGGTAATCTGACTCTGAATGATAAAGATCCAGTTGATGTGATGTTGCTAGAAGCACTCCAGGAAGCTGGTAAAGATTATAGCTAGACCAGGTCCACCACTCTGAATATGATTGCTCAGAATTATAGGATATTTAGAACTGAAGCCCAAGGAGGGACTGTTTTAGGAATGATTTCAGGTTTGTAGGACTGGAGAGTGAAGTGATAACCACATACAAGAATACCACATTGCAACTAAAGCCCAGAACTTTCTCAAATTCAGACTTCGGCTGACATCTTTTGTCCAAACCATGATTTGATTTGGAAGGTACTGCAAATCCCCCATGTAACTGTAGTCAGTGAGAGTTTCAGGAGCTGGACCTTCTAGGAATATCCCTGCTGGGCAGTGCAGCCACAATTTTCAGGAAGTAATATGAGAAAATGACATACCTGTAGAGCTAAAAGGTGTGTCAGGTCAGGAGTGCACTCTCTGGGCTTGTGTATGGTAGTAGCCCAGCTGCCTCTGACATTCATGAGCTCTTGCACCAACCCAGTTCTTGAAGCCTGAAAACTTTTTCTCAGTCCTTGCTCAGTGTAATGTAACTACCCCACCAAAAAGCCCAGGCAGGAATTGATAGTGAGTGTATGGAAGATCTCCAGTGACTGATACCCAAACATGTTTTGAATAGTAAGCTTTACACAGTGAATATTGTACTTGAAGAGGAATAATATGATGACTAGTGAGGGAGGGACTGTAAGCCCATGGGCAATCATGCAGAATTGGAAAGGAAAGCTTTTAGAGTACTGTATATCAGTTTGTAAATATCATCAGAGGGTTAAAGGAACTACTTACAGACAGGTCATAAAAATAAGGGAGCCCTGAGGGGTTCCAGGAGCAGCTTTAGTCATGGGAACATAGTATTTTTATTTGTAATTGGATACAGTCTACATTAGCACAGCAACCTCTTCATTTTGTGCAGTATAAAATGGGAGGGGACAGTGTCACTTCTGGCTGTGTCATCCCAGCAGGTGCTCTGTGTTCAATAAAGGGCTTCCATCCTGCCAGCCCAGCACATTTCCCTGAGGAAAAAATGAGACTTTACTTTAAAATGTTAAAAGCCGTTATTGCCAAAACATGATCTAGAGAACCCTAACATGCTCTGTGTTCAGGCAAAAGCAAGATGGATACCCTGCATCCAGCTGTCTCTTTCTTCTGCTATTGTGAATTTCTGCAAGGTGTGTGGATGCAAAATTATGGAAGTATAGTACAGGCAAATTTATTACCTGGTTCCAGGTGGCCTAGCTCTTTTCCATTCAATGAACTCATTCAGACTGGTTCTTCAGCCCTGCTACTCTGAACTGTCGGCCTGTACCCCTCTTTGCACAGCTATCAGTGTTTACGCAGCAGCGGAGGGTCTTGACATGCTCCTACCCTGGCCAGCCTCCAGAACTGGGCTCCTGCTCCTCGCTTGAAGGGTGCACGCAGGCAGGATCAGGCTGCCCAATAAAAAGAACCCCAACAAATTATGTGGAGGATCATTGCAAAGCACTCAGCTGGAGGTTTGCACCTTCCAGTAAGCATTACTGTATCTCAGGAGGCTTGCATTGCCTTTACAAAGGGGTTTCATGGATAAAAGCAATGGGGATTTTTAAATCCCAGACGGATTATTTCTCCCGCAAATCGCTGAACGGGCAGATTGTGCCTTTCCCCTCCGCCGTTGCTTCAGTCGCCGCAGAGATGCCCGCAGACCTATGCCGCGGGTGAATGCCAACAGTGCGTCGCGGACGGGCGAGGGTGGGGGAACAAGGCCCGGGCCCCGGCCATGCCCCCGGCCTTCCCCGGCCGCCCTCTGCCGGCCGCCTGCCGGGCTGCTGCGCTTTGGCCATCCCGTATTTTGCTGCTGCTAGCCATCAGGAGGGAAATTACACATTATGGGGAGGCCGGGTAAGAGTGGGTGACCCTAAACCACCAAACAATGTATTTTAAAAGGGGTTTTAAAGCCAGAGCTTTAAAGTGCACTTCCTGAAGTTAAACATCTAGTTGCGTGTTTAGCCATCAAAGTAAACAGGGGGCTGATTTTTAAGAGGTGTGGAACAACTCAAGTTTTCCACCCAGAGGCTTTATATTTGTTAATTTCCTCTCAAAATCTGGCAGCCTCTTTAGATCTTTAGGAATGGAGTTGCAGTCCAGAGAAGCCTGAGAGCATCCCTCAAACCTGCTGACTAAGGAACTGAGGGCTCAAATCCAGACAAAAACCTGAGGCCCCTATTCTGAAACACAGCAGGCATATGGATGCCTGTGTTCAGGAACAAGACAAAAACAAGCAAAAAAACCCAACCAAACAAAAAGGCATTGCAGTTTCCACGTCACAGCTAGATCCTTGAAATGAGTGTGCTACCCTGGGAGAAGACAGAAGTGGGCTCAAAACCCCTAGACCTCTCCTTTCTGAGCCTGTGCTTCAGTCCTTATGCTGCAACAGAAAACAAAGTGTGGTTCTCCCCTTTGTCCATCTTTTTTTTTTTTTTTTCTGAAGAAAAGAATAGCAGTAACCCCAGTTGTGAAAAGGGACTGATCACATAGCTAAAACCATGAGACTTCTGCTGCTGTCATATAACTGTGTTGGTGGTGGGGACTGTAGCTGCTCCTCTCTTTTGATCATTTATGTTCACCTGGCTTAGGCAGCTCTTGCTCCCCTGGCCTCCTGCTGAAGGAAGAGTTTGCCCCCAGTAAGCATAATTTCATCAGAGCATAGCATGAAGTCATGTGGTGAAAAGTGTGCTGATTAAGGCCACCACTCAGTAAGTTTTTTATTCTTAAGGGTATGACTTACAGGTGGGAGTAAGTACTGCAGATTGTGCAAATGATGGGGTTAAGATCTAGGAACTAGGGGTGGGCAAGTTCCATATGGTGATGATGGCTGAGGCCCACAGGTGTGCCACATGTGGTTTCCTGAAGTCACTGAGAAAGCTGCCCACTGCATAAGCAGAAATAGCATGAGAGCAAGGCTGGCAGCAGTCCACAGAGAAACTAAGGCAGAGAAACACCATCAAAAATGCTGCCAATGGCAGCACCAAATGTGCTAGATATTGGCGTATTTGCATAACTTCAGAAGATAAAGTGGTTATAGAGCATTTCTCTAATTTTGTAACATTTTGATACATGACCTGTATGAGAAATAGTGTGGCCAGGAGGACCAGGGCAGTGATCTGTTTATGTGGAGCATCATTTATACAGGAGGGCCAGGGCAGTTCTGTACTCAGAACTGGTGAGGTTGCACCTCAAATACTGTATTCAGTTCTGGGCCCCTCACTACAAGAAGGACATTGAGGTGCTGGAGTGGGTCCAGAGAAGGGCAACAAAACTGGTGAAGGGTCTGGAGGACACGTCTGATGAGGAACAGCTGAGGGAACTGCAGTTGTTTAGTCTAGAGAAGTCTTAGAGGGGGCCTTATCATTACACCTACCTGAAAGGAGGTTGTAGTGAAGTGGGGGTCAGTCTCTTCTCCCAGGTAACAAGTGACAGGACAAGAGGTAATGGCCTTAACCCACGCTAGGGAAGGTTCAGATTGGATATTAGGAAAAATTTCTTCACAGAGAGGGTGCCCAGGCATTGGAACAGGCTGCCCAGGGCAGTGGTGGAATCATTGTGTCTGGAAGTGTTCAAAAACTGTGTAGATGAGGCCCTCAGTGACATGGTTTAGTGGTGGACTTGGCAGTCCTGGGGTAATGGTCAGACCCGATGATCTTAAAGGCCTTTTCCCGACCTAGTTGATCCTATGATTCTATGATTTTTGGCTCAGGAACTTCTTGCTCTGTTGAGACATGAGTGAAATTTCAAGCAGTGGGAGCACCACTGAGTTGGGCCTTTAATCCACAGCAGTTTCACAAGGCTTGGATGATGAATGTAGAAAGATGAAGGGTATTATCCACAAGTAATAAGAAAAATATTATTAGTCATGAAAATCTTTTGAAAAACTTACTAGTTTTTCAAAACTAATAGGTGTCAGATAATGAAAATTGATTAGCATAGCATTTACGTAATTCCATCTCTTAAAAAAATTACTGTACTGTAATAATCCTTTTGCAAAAATGCAGTGAAGGGATGTGACAGACTAATATATTTAGGTCACACATGCAGAATATCCTTCCATTATGTTGAATCCAAGTATATGATTCACACAATTCCTCATGTACCGTACGTGGTATGCCAGAAACAAAAGGTGCCCACCTCATATTCTTAACAGAGCATTTTAATGTTAAGTTGAACTTCCCTGCAAGGCAAGAGAAGGTGAAAATACATTATTTCTACCTAATTTTCCTAGGTGTCTTGGAGCAGCTCCCCGTTTGTTTAGCCCCTGGAATCATCTTCTGATCACCTTTCTTCTAGTCTCTCTGAGTGAAACCTTTCTAGGTGTCTCTAGCCTCCTGGTATCAGCTTTTCTCTTATTAGACAGCTAGGTAAACCTCTGTTGCAATTCCAGGTTACTTTTCGTCTCAATGCCTGGTCTGTCGTTAGAGCCATGCCAAATATCACTGATGGATTTAGCCACAAAGTTTCTCTTAAGCCATTTCATAAAGGCCTCAATGAGACCCATGTAGTTGAACCTCCCACAGCTGCTTTTCCAGATCTAGTAACATCATACCAGCTTCAGTTCTTCCAGGGCAAGCATTGCTGATACAATGGGCATCTATAAAGATACTGCATCCTCATGGTCCCTGTCATATAGAAGGCCTCCTGGATACAGTTCCCAGTCAAGAAAGAGATCACTAATCCTTGCTGGGCTTAGCACTGAAGCAGCTCTCTTCTCTGGACACCGTAAATGTTAGCTTGTGGTGCTTCCATTCACTACTTCCTTTTCTACATCATCTGCATCCAGGAATACTGGGTGCCGCACTGAAACAATACAGCCAATACTTTGATGTTTCTTTCTTACTAAATCCATGAGAATATGGCTCTTACCAGCACTGGAAATCTTCCCAACAGCCTTCCTGATAAAACAGAGTATTTAGTTGGCTAACAATGCTGGCATTTTAAAAACAATTTGCAGAAAAATGTGAGAAGGTGGAATGTCTTTTCCCATCAGTACAATTAATTTCTAGGTGCCTAGAGATGAGCTGTGTCTGCACAAAGCAGGATCAGGAATGGATACCTAAGAAAATGAAGAATTAGTGCATTTATTGATCAAAATTAAAAAAAAACAAGCAATCTTTTCTAGTGGGCCAAAAAGGCTTGAGTGGCAGACAAAGCAAATAATTCCACTCATTCCTTCAAGACAAAATATAGATCAGTGCAGACATTGTGCTGAACAAAAAGTTCTCCAGAAATATTTCAGATTCATGGCTTTACAGCATTCTCTCCCGTACAGCCTCCCTAGCGTTCATTGACTTAATGTTTTAGATGGATACTATGAATTACCTATCTTTAAAAATTTTATTCTCTGTAAGATACTGCAATACATTTCTAAGATCTTGCACAGCCCAGTTTGGTCCTGTATTTCTTTCAGCCTTGAAAGAGAAAGGATGACACCTCTGGGAAGCTGTACTGTTAACAGCCACAACATACACACCCTGAAAGACTTTTTGAAGTAACATCTGGCTGCACTGAACTGTGCTGTATCGATCAATTTGTAGAATCTATGCCAAGACATGGAGACAGCAGAGACAGCTCAAGAAATGGGTGGTACATGTTGAGGACAAGACATAATATGCAAGGAAAATAATTTCTTCCTCCTATCTAATCTAAACTTCCCCTGTTTAAGTTTAAACCCATTACCCCTTGTCCTATCACTACAGTCCCTAATGAAGAGTCCCTC
>JANRGW010032725.1:467-14393 GCA_024733675.1 Psilopsiagon aymara | reverse complement strand
GAGGGGGAAGGAGGGAGGGAACATTACAAAGGAAAAAAAGAAAAAGAAAAAGAAAAAAGAAAAGTCATTAGAAAAAAATTGTATTCCTTGCATTTACAAGGGCAGATGCCCTTATCCAGATACTGCTCTTTCAGCAGATCTTTGTGGGTGGAGATTTCATATCAGCATGTCTGCCAGAGTTTCATCCAAGCCACAACATACAAAGACAACATTAATTAGCATTAATTATTATTTATAAGAAGTAATACTGTCTGCAGTGCTATCTTTGACACTTATTTTTATGCCTTATATAGGGCTCATGTGCATGGTACCGTACTGCCCAGACAGAACAAGGTCCTATGGAATATGCAGACTAATGCACAGTATTGCCATCCTTAAACCATTTTGAACAGATTTCTTAGAAATTGCAAGATCCCCCTTTTCTGTGCTCCCATGAACTTGCCTTTTACTTTCTTTTTATAAATAGATCAAGATTTCTCTTCTTTTATTCTTCCTCCTCCCCAGTCATGAAGGAATATAAAAGAAATCTTGCCAATAAATCTAAGTTTTTTCCTTTCTAATCAGAAAACCAGAAAAGAATCAACATAAGAACATCACCTCCCAAACTATTTGGAACCATCAAAATACATTTCCAGTACAAAACTCTCATATAGCCTTTTACACTCAACCAGAACATACTGGTTTCATATGAACACAGAAAACATAATGAACACATTTATGTTAACTTTATTCCTCCATTCATTTTGCTGGCACAAGCAGAACACTTCTCAAGCACCTCTTTATTCTGGTTCAAATCTTGTCTCCCAACTCAGAATCATATTCTATGAACAGAGTTTTGTGTCAGCAAATGGGGATGCTTTTGTTTAGTTCCCATAAAACTGAGAAAACTTGCAAATATTACAAAATCCAATTCCAAACAGTTAATTAGTCCAGATCGCTAT
This sequence comes from Psilopsiagon aymara, assembly GCA_024733675.1. Classification (NCBI taxonomy): domain Eukaryota; kingdom Metazoa; phylum Chordata; class Aves; order Psittaciformes; family Psittacidae; genus Psilopsiagon; species Psilopsiagon aymara. Next base: position 13,452 of record JANRGW010032725.1, on the reverse strand, counting down.
TATTTCTAATATTGAAGTTACCAGCATTGTCAATAATAACTGCTTGTAAATAATCATTTGCATACCTTAAATTTAGCTTGAAGAACTTCTGAGCATTAGCAAATCCTATAATGAGCACGGTGCATATTCTCTTTTTAATGAATTCTGCCTCACTTCCAGTTTAAATAATATTTTTTACCACTTTGTTTCTTGCTTATTTTGTTGCTTGATGCAATAAACACTTGCACAGGCACCAAGATTAGTGCAGAGAATCCAATTTAGACAGTCACTTTTGCATAGGCCGGGGTTAATGAAACCACTTGAATATGTTAAAGTGAATTCACTTAGTCAATCCAGGCTTGTTGGAGAAACTATTAATAATCAGCTGGAACTGCTGAGTCAAAATTATGAATGAGATGGAAACACTGAGCACATTTTATGTGCTCCCATTGCTTGTATCCTATTTGGGACTGTTGCAATCACAAATTATGCATAGCTCTGAAATGCTACATACTTTGACCAATATGAATTGCAACATTTTGCCGGGGAGTCACAACAGGTTGTGTCATACTGCATACACCTTTCAGTGAGAAGCATGAACTGAACTGAGTAGGAAAATGATGGATCCCCATTAGCTGTTAAAAGCCGACTTCCATCTGAATGCATCTGAAATACATTTATTCCTATTGATACGTACATTATATTTGCTTTAAGAGATAAGACTAGATATACTTCAGTTATCAGATACACAGGAATACCAGCTTTAAAACTAGATATTGTTGGCATATTTACCATTTTCCTAATTGTTCACAAATGCATTAATTTATTCCATGAAATATCTAATCAGAAAAGGATACCCATACCTTTTTTCTTATAAAACTAGTAAGCATGAGCATTATAGCCATTATAAAGGAGGTTTTGTTGTTGGGGTTTGGCCAAAATAAATCATAATTCATTTGTATGGAAGGCCACCTGAGAACAATGTCCACAGCTCATGAGAAATTAAGACAAACAAATTATTTTCAGAAATAAAGCATTATGAGTTTTTCACTCTGGTTTCTGGCTCTGAAATATCGTACCCTTTGTTAGCATTTTCACATAAAAAGATAAGAGGTATAAAAGTATTCTCTATGGAAAAAAATAGAAATATAATAAAAAAGATAATAAAAGTATGCTCTATGGGGAAAAAAAAAAAAAAAAAAGTGTGATCTCTATTGTATCTTGTCGCGGTTTAAACCCAGCCAGTAACTAAGTAATTACCATGCCATTATATTTATACCAACAGTCAAGCACCTCACTGGCATAAACAGACACACCTCTTTCAGCAACAGACTTACAATCATATACGCTGGCAGTTATCTTCATCCAAAATGCAGAGAGACAGTTAAATATGAAGAATGTATAAATTATTGTCCAGATCTTTAGCTAGCTCATCACACAACACTTCACTGAAGTTAATAATGCCATGCAATCTGATAACATGTGCTATTATCCACAACCTAATTAAATTGTACACGGAAAGTTAACAGAAAGAGGTAACCAACCAATGCAACGCAAACAATGCAAAACTCAGTGTGGCAAGATTAAGCCACCTCTATTAAGCAACATATCACTAACAGTGGAAAGAACACTTTTGGAAACCTCTCAGTGTCAATAAAGACATCCTTTATACTATTGATTATGCATGGCAACCATCAGGGCACACAAAAACACATATTAACTCACCTTTTCCTGGAGCAAGCATTGACATTCTAGCATTTCATAGAAAGATGTTACAAAAGTATAATGTGAAATGTCCTGCACGAGTCTTATCAGAAAGAACAATAAGCAACTGGTGGACAGGCAAAAGAAGAGGATAACTGAATGCTTGAGAGACAACGTAGTGTGCACCTTCTAAGCAGTAAATAGTAAGGGTAAATCCGCCTCACCTTATACAGTGGTTTGCTTCAGCCCACTATATGAAATTGTGTGTTAACTTCGGGATGAGGTTTGATTAATGACAAAAGTAGCTTCTTTTTACACAACTATCTTATGCAAGAAATCTCCATCAAGCAGAATATCTTGAACACCAAAAACTGAAGCATCTCCATTTTAGGTGTTTCCTAAGAGAAGACAAGCATGCTAGAATTCACCTTAAATACTTTTAGAGCTCTGTAATACATCCCAGGTGATCATCTGTAAGCCTTAGGCTTCCTTTTGGCTAACAGATACAGACACTGCAAAATGCAAATCACTTCAGGTACTACAAGCACCTGATTTGGGATGAGGTGATAACAATTCCCTGATGTGACAACATATGCAAGCATTTACAATTTCAGGAAGCAACCCTGAGAATTCACTGGCTGCAAAGCAGAATCTACATATTTAGGAATTGTTAAAGGTACAAATTTTCAGTTCAAACTCAGTACTATGACTTCAGTTCATAGGTTTTCTTTTCTTCTCGCCTGCGTATTTCTCTACATTCTCTACTCAGAATAAAGCCACCCTCTTTAGTGCTGTACCTTTCCAACTTTTTAATACCCTAGCCAACAGTTTTCTTGTGTCAGACTAAAATGTTGTTTATTAATATATATTCTTATGTATACTTAGGCTGTCAACAGATCTTACATCTGGAAGGGAAAACTCACAACACACTGAGAAAGACAGTTTCCTCACAGTGTTGTTGGGCAAAATTATTCAGCCTCACTGGAACATAAACCTAGCCAACACATCCCTAAAAGTATACTGCTGAAGACACCAACATACCAACAGTGCTGCTGTTCCCTGTAAAGAACAGATGAGACGAATAGCACCTTATCAAAGCTTCAAGATGTGAAATGTTTTATCTTGATTCTGCAAACTAAAAGAAGCCAGGACATGGACTCAAGAAATGGCACGTTATTATCCACACTGTTTAACTAAGCAACAAGCTTCGCAACACAAGCTTTCCTCTATAATTTAGTACTTTCTCACACAACACTTGGTTCATGGGATAACATGGAGAACTGGACAGTTCCCTCTAGACAGTACAGATAAGGCCACTTCTTTGGAAGGAAGAGAATATAGCCATATGGACACAAGCCCACAGGGGGAAAGACTGGGTGCTGGTCTGGTTTATTTACTAGTGATAAGATAGCCATAAAGACCGGATGGGACATTGTGGGCATCTCTAAGTGTAAGGTTAAGATTGTATCTGCAAGACTCACCATACTAAGACCGTGATGTTTCAAATACTAATGAATACATTCATGCACAAGAGTAATTTTCTCAAATTAATTAGGATTACTCCTATGCATAAAAGTATGCCAGCGTAGGTGTTTGCAGAAGAGGTTTTGGAATGTCAGTCATCATATATCCATCAGTTAAAGTACACTCATAAATGCTTTCGCTTGGAAGATTGTATTAACCTTAATATAAAATACATGTTTTCTGGGTCTGATGACTCAGGAAGAACTTGCAAGTCTATACCTCAACCCATTAATCTTATATAAATAAACTTTCCCCTTGTGAAAGGGAGTCCCATAGCAATAATAAATAGGGATCTTTCTCAACCATAATCAGACTTTGTAAGAAACATTTAGAAACATTTAGATTAATTATTTGTTGCGAATTATTCACTTAGCCCTGTCTCTTCAATCAAGAAGTACAGCTCTATTTCTTTCAGCAACAGGAGCTAGCATAATAGAATACAGAGTTTCCACACTTAACTCTCATATCCAACACCATTTAATTAAAGTCTCAACTGTGAATAGTCATGAGTCTGGGCAAAGTTTTGACGGCTTGAATTCAGGCCCACTGGAGTGAAAGCCCTACCTATTCAGTTTGCGTCTGCACTTGACTACGCCCAACTTCATCAAGCAGCCAATTTTTAATGGCAGTGCATTTAAAGGCGAAAGTGGGGGTAAGAGGCTACAGGGTCTACTATTTCACATCCTACCTTCAAAATAAACTCTTTCCAAGTAACCAAGATTTACTTACAGAGAACTGATGGGTATTTAAAGTAGCATGGTGGGAGGGCATTTTTCCCACAACACTTTGATAACTCTTAAAAGTTTTAACATATGTTGCGCTTTGCTAAGTTTCTTGGCATTGACTGTATCTCAACTGGAGGAAGTAAAAATGGACAGTCTTCCAAACCTGTATGGCTTAAATAAATCAAGTTATGAATAAGGACTCTCGTGACGAGTAAATATCTCCATAGTCTGATCTAGCAATGTTAAGTGCCAGATACTTCTCTGACAGGAATACTGAAGTCTGCAAATCTTTGAAATATGCCATCTTCTTGAAAACCCCTCTGTACATCATTTATGCTCTGTTTCTGCTTCAGAATCTCCTATTCTTCACAGCTGCTGGAGATTGTCATTGTGCAGAGGGACTGGAGGGGAGGAGAGATTTTGTACAGAAATTGCAGCTAGAAAGAGACATACTCCAAGAGAGAAAGTGCAAATGAAAGAAGATTGCTTCCAAAAGGACCATGGGAAATGAAAACCCAGAAAACTCCCTAGCCTCAGGAAAGCTGTAGAAGTGAGCAGGCCAAAAAATTCCACCAGCAGAAGCAGCCAAACAAGAGATCTTTGAGCATCCTGGAAATTTTCTAGAGTCTTACTAGAACTGCTCTGCAATGTGCTCTTGGTTAGAGCTATCTACTCCAATTTTCTCCACATCTCCATCTCTTCATCTCAGCTTTGTTCTAATTCCCTTTTCCTTTTCCTCTGCTACGATTATCCTGCTTGCTCCCCTCCCCTATAGGCTTCCCTTTGTTTTTTTGTTTTTACAATAAAAAAATCAAAAGGTTAGGAAAAGTCATTTCCATCATGAAAAAATGTCAAAAAAAAACCCAATGTTTTTACAAGAGAAAATGATCCATGTAAAAAGTAAACCAAACAAGCAGCTGTGTGTCACAGAAGTGATTACAAGCCCAGAGAAGTCAAGATACTGTTTGTGCTAAGCTCCCCCGCCACATGCATACTTATTCCCTCCTCAAGGCTCTGACTGACTTATAGGTATGCAGCCATTGCATTAAAGCAGATTCTGAGATGTCTAGTAAGTCCTGGTCTTAATCAAACAAATCAGGACTACTGACAGATTCACAGGGGAGAAGGTACTGGGTGTGCCCCAGCAGAAAATCACTAACAGACATTAAACTGGCTCAAGTCTGTGGACTATGTTTCACTTACCAGTCTTGGGCTAACACCCAGGACTTCTTTCCTTGCAAAGGTATGATGTCAGGCACATGGCAGTTCTTGAGATTCTGTGTAAGCCAGGATTGCCAGAGGCTCTGTGCAGGTGTGGTTAACAGTTATTTAATGATTCTTCACAATTGCATGTATCTGTCTGAACATAAAAACAGTCTGATCGTAATCTTTCTTTTCACACCATGAATTTGTCCTAGTGTTTCCATCCTTGCAGGTTCTCAAATGCCCGATCACAGTTATTACAGACCTGAGATTCACGAGATCATTTCAAACGATTCACAAGCACTTTGCTGTCCTGTTGGCGTGGTAAGGTGAAGAGACTGAAGGCAGTATATTTAATACAAATGCTGCAGCTTTTCACTTAAATTCTATAAGTTTGGCTCCCTGGTGACTCACAGGACTCCCCTTCCTTCTCCTTATTTACACACTGATGAAAAGTACTGCTAAGTCTCTAAAAACAAAGTTAAAAAAAAAAAAAAAAAAAAAAAAAACCAAACCCAAGAACACTCACAATTCCTGGGAAAAGCTCTCAGTTTTGTTCCTTTCTCCAGCAGTGGCATGAGCCTTTATTCAGCATAAATACTGGTACTGTTCAATTAGTTAAAATAATTTTGAGCTACAGTTTGACTGTTTCTTTTCCAAAAGGTAATAGTTTTCCTAATTAGTCACTTGCTTTGATAAGGCACTGACTTTTACTCTAATCTAAATTAACAAGACTTTATCTACCTGCATCATTTAAACACACCCTACTTGCAAATCTGGTATGACTAAAAACCAAGACAAGTGTTTGGTTTCATTTTACATTTGCTTCAAAGTGCCCCACTTGGAGGTTAATTATTAATCTGCTCAAGTCTATGTAAAGGTTCAGGGAAACAACTAAGTTAGTAGGCAGAGCAATAGTGGAAGAATTGGGAAACCCATGTCCTATTCTCAGTTTAGATCATTCAAGTTTGGCCAAGACATTTAAAACCTGTGAACCTTTACTTACACAACAGAAATAACAACACCCCCTGCACAAAGCACTTTGACATCTTTAGGGAAGAAACTTCACATCTGTGAGGCAACAGTATGTTTGCACACACCTTCAAGAGACTGAAACTCAGCTAATCCCTTAAGAACTCATCCAGGAACAGGAGATGAGATATTCAACCCATGCAACTCAACAAAACTAATGATTTTGTCAGATCTGCAGCAGCTGAAGAACCAGCTCCTCAAGCTTTTACTGTATTTCTCTGCCATCTGACAATGTTGAAAACACAGCTGATTTCTGAAACACAGTTTGCAGGCTTACCTGCAGTACTGTAATTGATGTACCCTCAGTGTAACTATGCTGCCTGTCCCAGAAGTAAGCAAGCAGCAGCACAGACCAGATCTTCAAAGATATCAGTGATGTTCTGGAGCTGTCCAGGGGGTAGAGGGTTAGATAAAAATGACTCAACAGATGATGATTTAGATCTTGAAGCAGGGAAGGAAAAGGGAAAACAGCAAATGGAGGACAACAAGCACAAGAGACATAATCTGGGGAAGTTACTGCCAAATCCTGCCAATCGCAGGAAGACCTGGCTATCAGGTGCCTGCACCTATCGTAATGCAGTTGACTTGGTCATTGTGAAAAAGGCAGAAATCACTTTTTTTCACCATTATTTATTTACATATTTGACTAATGCTTACATAAATCATGGGATTCCAACCAGAAATAGCTTTTCAAAAACGAAGCAACAATAAAGAAAAAAAAATCAGCCCAGAAGAACACTGAATACTTTCTGCTGTTCAACTGCAATATTATTGGCAAGGTAATTCACTTGTTGATCCACAGTGCTATAAATAGTACTTTAAGTTAGTTAAATGACAACATATCTCTAGTCACTTGTTTACCCATGTAAAATCTATGTGGTTTTGAGCTGGCTTAGGTGTACTCCAGGAAGGGCTAGCAAAGTTCAATGACCCTCCATCACACATTCAAAGCCCTTCAGCTCTCAGTTAATTTTGCTGTACTTCTCTTACAAAGTTGTTCACTCTGCTCCATCAATGCATGGACTTCAAGGCAGTAAGAGGCTATTGTAACATCTCAGACAAAAGTTTCCTCATATCATGGGCCAGTGATAGCAAGCCTCTGGCATCAATACCAAGTTTGGCGCCAACAGATATTTGGTCTGGCACCAGCAATTACAAGCTATGATGGTTTCTTTTTAAGTTTGCTTGGCACCAGTAGCAAGAAACATTTCCTATTCCTGGCAGAGAGCCACAGAATTTCACCAAATGGCTTCTGCATCATAACTTCATAACAAACATAACACAACTTCAAAACTTAACTTCTAATTGTGGTGAAGCCTGTCTCTTAGCAAGCAATTCTGTCCTGACAATTACATTCAAACTTATCAATACTTGTTCTGCCTTACAATACCAGTTTCTTTCTTCCTGTAAGAATAATCTCCTTGAAGATGGACCCTTAAGTCCATCACCATTTGAATTTTCTCTCTCTTGGTGCAGTTGCATGAAAACAGGTAAACAGCTATGAGAAAAGCCTACAGGAACAGTTACTAAATTAAGTAATCACAAAATATGTTGTAAATACTGTCTTGACTTAACCTCACTCCTTACCCTGTACTCTTTCATGTCATGTACTTTCTCAGTCTGCAGACCTGCAATATATTCCAGAGAGGTTCATCTTATGATCATGTGGAGCTCCATTCAAGCCATTGAGGCTTAACATAGAGCTAGTAAAAAGAGAGAATTAGCTATAAATTATGTGAGTCTCAGGACAGAGCAATATCCATTTTGACAGCTCCTTTCTAAATGGCACAACACGTCTCATAAGGCCTCATGGTGGATACCTCTATGGACACAGTACAGGACAAGGACTCTGAAGAGCTCAGTTCTACAGACACGGTTGCAAACATCTTCCCAAATGAGGGAGGACTCCCTTTCACTCCTTTCTGCCTATAAAATGGGATTGCTCTGAGATCTCTGAGTGAAAAGGATGGCGTAGGAACCAGGAATTATTTCTCTGGTACTAAGAATTAGTAACAACAATAGTAATGTCATCTTCTTCACAGGAGAAAACTTGTCCCTGCCAAAATCTGTTACAGTCCAGTACACTGGAGAAAAGAAATTTGCTTATAGACTTTTTTATGGGACATGAAGAGGGCACAGAGAAGCAGTGATAATAAGATCTTGGCATGGGAAAATTCCATTCTGAACTACAGCTCCCAAGAAAATAAAGACTGCAAAAACAAAGCTGAAATGGAACTCCCCACTGTAAATTCAGCTCTTAGTACCTGCCAAAGATACGAGAAACCCTCTGCCCACAGAGAATGGCTGTCCTTGTGCAAAAGTGCAAATCTGTAAAGTTCCAGTGTGGCAATTCATGCAAACATGCATTCTGCTTCAGTGATCAACTGCTTCTTCTCAAGGTTTAAATGAATTTCCACTAAGCTCCTTTCTTATAGCTCAGCCTCTAGCTGGATTTCCTTCAACTACAAAAATATACATAGTGCAATTAGCAACCTTCACAGAATCTTTAGTTAGTTTTATGCATGCTAGATACATATCCTGCTGTGAGCAGCCCATCCAAAAAGAGCTCTTTGAACTGGTCTGTGATTGCTCATGTAGTGTGTTGCATTCTCCAATTTCATCATTCCTGGCAAGGCAGCACACTCCTGGAGCTTGCTACAAGAGGAGGAGAAGAGATGATGAAGCACTTTGTCCAGCTGGTGTGCCGGACATCTCAGATGTACAAATAAGTTTGCCTACCAGTAACTATAGGGTCTTCCCAGTCACCACAGAGAGACTTTCATTGACCAGTTGTACCTATGTGATGCTATCTGGAAGCCCTCTCTTATCTAGTTAGCAGTCTGGAAGGACAGAAGGCAGAAAAGGGGGCAAGAAAGAACTGGATGAAAAATAAAAAAAAGGCCATGACAGAGCAAAAAAGAAAAATAAAAGAGCATGACACACCTTTGCATGATGTTTGCTGAAATGTTAAAGCAAATCATGGCTTAAAATACCATGGAGACATTCTGTTAGAACTGGATCAACCAAAAATATACCCACAACCACCAGGCAGTGCAGCATTTTCCTACATTTAGTAAGGAATATTTTTAGAATTCATAGCTTGAGCAAACCACAAAGGACTACACTGCTCTACCTTCAAATACCCATTGGCACACTCTTACTATTTATGAATTAAATGAGTCAAATAGTACAGAAAATGGGCAGCAAAGTTGAGTGCGTTATTTTCAAGCAATCATTCACATTTCTACCCTTTGTCTTTGACTAGGTACTGGTTTAGGTAGGAAAAGTGGGGGGTCACACATCAAAAAAAGTCCTGCTCTGGTGCTCTAAAAAGGAAGAGACATTTCATTTCAGAACAAAGAATTAGATTTTTTTCTTGACATTGCTTCACTAGAAGTTTTTGGAGGTTTTACTTGGGGGATGGGGGTGGAGTGTTTGGCTCTGCTATAATACAGCACATCAAAGTGCTTTTGATGTGAAGTTTACTTAACAGAATCAGTTTTTCCGATGATTGTGTTAATCTTTATAAACCTGAAGGCGATATTGTGCTTTTTAAAAAACTATAGCAGGAAAAGGCTTGAGGTTACATATACTCTCAGTGGTGAGAGATGGGAGCAGTTGGACTATTTTGCCATTTCTTACAACTTTTCTTGTTTCATGGGCAGAAGTAGCAACAGACTTCACATCGCTCTCACTCGGGCCAGGAAGGCTCTATTTAAACTATGCACCATCCTTCACATCAGCACCTTCATTTGTTTTCTCAGGTAAGAGTCACTACAGATTTCAAAGACCAGTTTACAACAGTCACCCAATCAGAGGCAGCAGAGGGGCCTTGAGCCACAACAAGAATCAGCTCTGATCCTAGAAAGGCTCCCTGCTCCCATCTGGTAATAGCTATCTTTGTATTATTTTGAGCACAAGCTTCTGTCCCCTCTTAAATCTTGCAAAACCAGCTTTGCCATCCACTCCTAGTCTTGAAGTATGGCTGTGAAAAAGCTTCTGTTATGTCTGATGTGTTTACCTACAGCATTTGAATGACTTTTTAAGTTCTTTGAATAAAGATAAGAGACAATGTGTACATTTTCCACACAAATAGTGGAACAGTAATAAAATAAACATCAAAGGTAAGCTAGCAAATCATCACTACTTCACTATTTACAACAAAAGCAGGAAGAGGAAAAAACCTACCCTAGCCATTGGCATCATCTTAGAAAATACAAGTTTTGGAAGGAATGATAGCTTTTTCCCATACCCTGAAACACAAACATTGGCACCTACAGCTAACACAACCCTTTACTGAATGATCTCAGTTTACATTACATGGAGACAACAACAACAAGGAACCAAGAGAGGTCTCCCTCCTCTTACTTTTGTCTTTCTGAATTGCCAGAGTTTGTGAACTGGTACAGCTTTAGTAAGAACAGGAAGACATCAAGCCTATTATCATTAAAGTTAGCAAGAGTATGACCAGAAGGACAGAAGAACCTCTCCTTGTTCAGTATTTACAATTTAAGACTCACACAGATGGAAGAAATGGCAAAGCATTGAAACAAAATGAAGGCGTGTGTGGGAAGGTGTATTCTGCTCAAGAAAGATCGAAACAAACCAGTGCTCTTTGTTTCTTCCGTTGGTCCTCTAAACCTTTTTTTCATGTTCCTCTCCAACACTCTTCAAGAGCCAGACCACAAAGGTGTAGTCCTAACCAGAGCAACTCTGCATTAAGTATTTATCCTAAAATAAGGTCTGATTCAGAAAAACTGCTTTTGGAAAATATGGAGCAATCCAACTCTTACTCCAGGACACAAAATTCAAAGTGTACATATGAGAAATAAAATATAAGCACCACACTAGATTTCTGCTGATGTTTTTGTTATTGTTTTGCAGAAGCTAGCACTACTACCCCATGAAGTCAAATGGTGTTTTGCAATTGACTTTGAACAGCGAGCAGCACAGGACTGAAGAGGGAGTTTTCAGAGAAGCTCTTGCTGTATGGTTCTCTTCAATGAGTTGTTCTCACCAGCATACTGTGGAAGGATGCAAAACCTCTGGAGGGTAAGACCCTGACAATTTAAACCTAAAAAACAACCCACAAAATCATGACTAAAGAAAAGTGTCCAGGTGAACTTACATAATACTTTTGCCCCAGGTTTCATGGAAAAATTATAGATCCATAATGTGCAAAGAAACGTTAAAGCAGCATAACTATTAAATAAATGCATTAAAAACAATCACAATAAAAGATTTTATTGGAGAGTGACAGTGTCAGAGAAGCTACAAACACACCATTCAGAAGAGACAAAGCAATGCTACTATATGCACTCTAACACACTTAAAACTAAGGTTTAGGTTTCGACTAACTTTCTCCTAGCAAAGTTCATCGCATTGCCTACCTGTTTCCATTTTACCCCTGAACCAGGTATGGTCATGACAGAAAGGAAGAGGGCTCAGGACTGAAACGACATTGTCAGGCTACATAAATCATTAGGAATTCACAACTGCGAAGCCGTGTATTATTTTCCAACAGGTTGTTCAGCTGTCACATTACAACTTGTTGCTATATACAGCGCTATTAAAATAAATCACTGCATGTAACAGGTTCTGCTCTGCCACCTATAAGTCATTCTGCAGTTTACACCTGGGAGGCGGGCCCGGCTCTGCAAAGTCGTGCCGAACTGCGGCTTCACTCGAAATGCCCGGGAAGGGGAGGGACCTGGCAGGAGAAAATACAAACAAGTTTCGTAAAATAACTTTCCAACAAGACCACGCTGTCATCTCAGCTAATTACGGCTCTGATAGCGCTTATTAGCTCATACCCACCTTTGCTACCTTGCTTCTCCACCCACCACCCTTTCAGATCTTTGTCCTGGCTCCGCCTCTCGCCGGCGTTATAATGGGCTGGTCTGAAAGTGGTGGAGAGACACAGAACCACAGGGGAAGAGAGAGATAATGACAATAACACTAATAACCCTAATAACCCTGCTGCTGCCCGCGCCGCAGCGAGAAGACAGCCCGGCGTCCCGGCGTTGACGGGGGCCGAGCCCGGAGAGACGGGACGTCCTCAAAGAGCTTCTCCGCGCGCAGGGGGAGCTAAGGACGGTAACATCGGCAGCGTCCTTAGGAGGACCAGGCTCGGGAGAACCCAGAGAGGAACCGGCTCCAGCACCCGCCTGCTCGCTCCGGCTCCGAGGGGACCACCTGGCTCCTCTCCTCCGACCCATGAAGCAGCGGGCGTAAAGATCGAGAAGAACAAACAGGGGGGCGGAAAGAGAGCGAGCGCCCCGGTGGGGGAGAAGGAGGTGGAAGCCGGAGGAAGAGACCCGTTCTCCGCCTTGCCGCAGCAGGCGGCAGCGTATCGACGCCTGTTCTCGGCGTCCACCGGCTGGGAAAGGTCCAGTCGCCTGCCAGCTATCCCGGGCAGCCGGGTGAGGCGGGCGCGGAGCCCCGCTGCCCTGAGCGGCCTGCCGCCGCGGAGCTGTCCAAGCCGGGGTGGGTGCAAACCCCCCCGGGTAGCCTCCTTGCTCCCCGCCGCCCTCTGAGGCCGCGCAGAGGGACGAGGGTCGCGCCCGCTCAGGGGAGCCGCCGGGTGCGGGGGGGCTGCCGGCACCGCCGCCATGAAGCTGGAGGTGTTCTCGCAGCACTACGAGGACAAGCTGAGCGCCAGCAGCGATCAGGAAGGTAGCGGCTCCCTCTCCCCGGCGCCGGCTGAGAGCGAGCTGGGCTCGGACGGTGACTGCGCCGCCAACAGCCCGGGTGGCGGGGCCGGGCGGCCGGGGCAACCCCTGCCACCACCCCCCCCCTCGCAGCCGCCGCAGCCGCCT
>JANRGW010032723.1:13328-38550 GCA_024733675.1 Psilopsiagon aymara | reverse complement strand
GTCTCTCCAATTTAGAGACAAGGATGTCATGTGAGACAGTGTCAAATGCTTTGCACAAGTCCAGGTAGATGACATCAGCTGCTCTCCCCCTGTCCATCAGTTCTGTAGCCCCACAATAATGTCACCTGTCACCTGTCCCTGACCCTCATTCTCTACCTGTTCCCATTCCTTGAGGGAATATAAACACCATTAGAAAAGAGTTGTCCATTCTCTTGATAAGATGAATATCAGAAAGACATTCTGGGTCAGGCTTTTCAACTACCTTCTCCTCTCAGGTCAGTGAGAGAAGTGACTGCAGCTAGTGCCTGAATGGGGAAGTAAATATAGCAGCACTCTGCTGCTGTACCAGGACTTCACCATGGAATTACCAACCAAATTGTCAGTTAGCAACCCTGGAAAAGTTCCAGTCAACTACACGAACCTATTTCTCAGCTCCTCCTTTCTTGCTGCAACTCTCACCACTGGCTCTTCCCACAAAGCCAGAGATGCCTTGCATTTATTTGTCTTACCCCACTCAAAGAAAAGGATAGTTGCTTCTCTGCCCACTGTTAGCAGGGAAGTACTGAACTGCAACGAGAGCAGCAATTCTAGGGAAATAAATCAATCTTTGGAAAAGCAAATTGGATATTTTTAAGGACCCAGCGTTATTATATAGTTGAACCTAAAGAGCTCGCAGTTAGATAAAGGAGAGTTGTTCATCAAAATAGTGGCGATTAGGTTTTGTGCCATTTTCAGAAACCCATATGTCCACTAAACAGGGTTGTAAGACACTGATAGGACAAACATCTAATGAGGACTGTAACAAAGCTGAAATATGGCTGCCAGTTTTGCCCAGTGTCACGTTTGCTGTATGCTAGCCTCACCCTGAGCAGTGTTGATTCTAGTCTCCTTTTTGTTAAGAATTTCAGCTTGAAGCTTGTGTCAGCCAGTCAGAAGGTAACATACTGCTTCAAAATGCAATAAAACCTGGTAGTTTGGGCACCATTATTAGCAGAAGGCACGCTATAGAAATGTTTGTTTCACTCTGTTCAGTTAAAAGAGCATAAGTTATGTGTGGGATCCTCAGTGTGAATCAGGGCCCATTCACTTCTCCTTTCCAAGCACTCTACTTTCCAAGTAAGTGGATGTTCAACAGGCTCCTGAGTGGGCTGACTCAGAGGGGAACAGTAGTTAACATGGATAAAACTACTGATAAAATGCATGACCTCAGGCAGGACACTCACCTTGCAGGAGTCTCACTTATCTCCTGCTTTTTATTGTATCATTCCAGACTGTGAACTTGCTGGGCAGCTACTGTGCACACATGTAGCGTAACCAGGTCTGCTCTCCGCTGCCTGCATATACATTAGCTTTTTCATTCAGGGCAAGAGTGTATTTTTAATCAAATTTCTCAGTCACTCCAGCTTATTGCACATTGTTTTATTTCATGGAACTGTAAACTGGATTCCTTTCAGAGGAAACTAACCTGGAAGCTGTGCCTCAGGTGTGCACCAAATGTGCCCTAATTCCTGATGGGACGTAAGAGGTTGAACTCTGGACAAGTTCTGCGAACAGCTTTGAGCCACATGCGCAATGGGGGTGCTTGGTTCTGAGAACCAGACCCAATTTAGTTCAAAGTAAACACCCTAAACTGCACATTGTGAGTATGTGACTCAGCACCAAATGCTCTATCTACTGATACACTCCTACTGTACCAAATTACTTGCTAATATAAACATAGCAGCAGATGTCTCCAGACGCTACTGTGTCATGCCAACGCAGCAAAAGCAGATCCAGTATTAAAAGGAGAGAGATATTTTTTGAAGCATATGAAATTTAAGTCCTTTAGTGAATTGTCCTGTATTTTTCACCCCATTCCAGCTCTTGAGTGCTGAAATAGACAGGAGCAATAAGTAGCTGCATTTGTCATATTAAATTGAAAAGCCATTGTTGTGAGTACAAATATTTCATAGCAAAGAGTGCAATCAAATAATTGTCCCTTATTATATGTACCTATTTGTAAATTCTTCTATGTGAAAATAGATACAATTCATTTTGGCCATAGCTAGACCCATAACCCAGTGTTTCTGCTAGGGTGAGTAGAGCTTTTGTGTTGTGCCTTACTTCAAAGATTCCCATCCTGGATGCTTGCTGACCTCTGCTGAGGCCAAAGACTGCAGCAGCACTTACTCTCATTACCTCCCAGCCCCGCCTGCAAACGCAACCATCCACAGCCTCAGATTTTGGTTTCCAGAAAGTGGCACTAGTCTTGGATGTGCTACAGCGAGCGGAAGCCGCAGCAGGGAGAGGAAGTGGGATTCTTCCTGACTTTACTTCATGCATCCCTGTGCAGTCACTGGCAACTGTGCAGAAAGGGCATCCAGTTTCAGTGACACGGTCCAACACGCAGCTTACAACCACTTACTCAGCTGCACGTGATTCAGCAGAGCCATGGCCACACTTGGAAGGAGGGTTTCTCCCTTTTCCTTGTGAAAATGAAGAGCAGCAAGTGTGGGTCTGGGTGATTATGCTTGTATTGATATGACCTCAAACTTACTTTGAGCACTTTGGCCGAGAAATCAGGCTGCAAGGTCTGAGGGGTTTGGGGTTCTTTGTAATTATTACTTTCATTTTTTCACCATAATTCATGATCCCAGGTGGGTCAGGTGTAAGATAAGGGGCCACCTTTGAATATTTGGATACTTTTCTTGTTGAAATGGAGAATCTTTGTTGGAATGGAGAATCTTTCCTATTTCTTCTGTTTCTAATGAGGAAAAGTCTGACAAAGAGGATAGGAGCAGAGAGGATTTTTGGGGACATGGAATTGAAAAGAAACTTGTGGGTCACTGCAGCTAGTGCTGCTGGGCACTGTTAACCCCGTGCCAGTCACCCAGAGCATTCTCTTTGCATCTTCTTCAGCATCTCAAGAGCCACAGATCAGCCCATGGGAGCAGTGCAGGGATATGATCCTGGCACAGTGAAGGATTTGGTAAGTGAGAGCATCAGAGTGATCTTGAGGAGTCATCTCTCACACTATAGCGACAGGCTGTTGGAGGCCCATCTGTCTTCTCTGTCCTGACTGGGGGACATTCCTGATGAAGTGAGGTGGCATCTTTCTTTGAGGACATGTTACCTGATATTTGCTCCTAAAAGATTTCTTTGGACTGTCTACATGCTAAAAACAGACTCTCCATCTTCATCTCAGGAAAGTTAGAGCAGATCAGCAGGATATAAATTAGTTTGTACACAGTAGTGATGTACTCTTTTGAACTCAGCAGTCTATAAGAGGTGGTATCATACCAGATGGTGTGCAAAGCAAGTTTACTTTCATGATGAGAGCACTAACCCTCTCCTTTGCCTCAAGGTTGTTTCAAACTAAAGTGAGCCCTGGGCACAGAGGTGGTTGCTCACCATATGGTTACCAGATCACTACTGCCTGCTCCTTTCTGTGGCAAACTCACTACTCTCTAAAACATCTAGACTTCTTCTTGAGGTACATGCTTTGTAAAGTTTTCTCTGGCATTTTCTCAGTAGGCAAAAGTGCCCAAAAGCTTTGAACAATCAGTCACATCTAGCTGCTTGGAATTTATGGTCCCAGAGGAGAAACATATAATGGATTCATAAAATGCATTTTCTTAGATACAGTTCTCAGGATTCACCTATGTGGAGAGGACTGCCCTTGTGAAAGGGGTCCTAAGCTCCCTAACCTGCTGAGGGTCTATCCCCATGAGCTTAAACTGTATTCATAAATTTACAGACTCTTTGCTGTTCAGCCTCAGGAATAGTCATGTATTTATTGTGGACTGAATGGACCATGTGCATGTGTGCGAAAGGAGGGGGAAGGCGCTGCAGGACCCCATCCATTCCTCTCATTTGCATTGGCCAGCGCAACACAGATTCCCATGTCATGTGATGCCTTAGGGACATATAAGTTTCTCCACCCACTTCATTCAGCTCCATGCCGCCTGTGCCCCTGAGGAAGGTTTGTTTTTAATTTGGATATCCCACCATGATGACTTTCTTTTCAAAGCATCTGAAGACATATTTTTGTTCTATCCCATTTCCAGTTCTCTTTAATAGTTCTTAACTTACAAAGCATCTTTCATCCTTTTAAAACACTTTTGGCAACAGGTCACAGAAACTGAGCAAAGGACTAGGAGAGAGGGAAAACATGCATTATTGATTTATTATATGAAACATGTCTGGTTTAGAATAGGTAAGGACAGTTAGCTTGAATTGTTCAGTACACTCTTCATCAAGCACATGAGTACCTGTCTGGGTACCCTGAAGTTGTAGCTGCTCAGACTTTGATGTCAGGATTCCAATCTGGTGGATGAGATTTGGCAATGATTATTTAGTTCTCCCGCCACTTTTTCCTGCAGGATATTTAGGGATCCTGTCTTCTGCTGTGATACACAGGAGTGCAAATTTTGCAATGAAAGAGAAAAGAAGGAAAACCTAAAGCAGTCTTGGAATTTGGTATCAGAAGAACAGAATGAATACTTTTTTAACTTCAGAAACTGATCTTCTTGATCATTAAGAAAAGGTTATTAAAGGCCCAAATCTCTTTAACAAGAGTCCCAGAAATCCCTTATGAACAATGATGATCTGTAAGAAGATGCAGTGATTTTAAATAGGTGGAAACTGTGTCCTTTTATTGCTAAAGCTGGCTTTATATTCCAGCTTGCAGTATCATCATGTTCTAATATAAACCACATGATATCTACAGCTGCAAGTTTTAGACCAGTGCTTTGAAGACTATGAAAAGCTTCCCATTACTATTTAAAATATTTACAACGACTGTCACTGAGCACAACAGCCCTTGTATTCACAAGGAACATCAGTTTGCACAGAGCTGTGTAGCCAGAAAATGCAGCACAAATCAGCGTGGAAAAAGGCTGGAGAGGCTGCTCTGGAGCCAGGGGCAGAGCTGTGTGCTCTGAGTTGCATTTGGCCAAGAATGCAGCAAGAATGAAAGTGTTCAGTGGGATGAGGGGAACCTGTGAACTGAACTCATGATCCTAAGCCCATTCATGGGCCACTCATGCTGGAGTCTCCAATGGGGAGCAGAAAATAATAGTGGGAACTATCTGAGGCCATATCTGCACGTTTAAGGCCTTATTTCTCACCACTGTGACTCAGCTGAAGCACACGTATTCCCTTATGGGCTGAGTTTTTCTCTCTCAGGGGGAACCCTATAGCAAGGCGCACATTGCTCACACTGCAGTGCCGCAAGTGTGCAACCCAGCTGAACAAGGTTCACTCCCTTCCATCAGCATCAACCAGCCACAGATGAATGTGCTACAGCTTTTTGCTGAGAAAAAGATAGCTCCACAGCACATGTGGTGCCAAGGCACTGCTCTGAATGGGTGTTTGCACATGTTGAAAATGAATGTTCCCAAAATTATTTTCCAGTGTTTGAGCTGTTCTCTGTAGATTCTTGTGTTGAATATTGGTCGTATCATCTGATTACTGTATTACTGTGGTTAAAGATTCTGTATTTTGTGGTTATAATTGGGATAGGCTTAGTAGCTATGTACTGTGGATTTTGTGGTTAAACTATGATATCTTTGTTGCTATCTTTGTTGGTAGTAATTTTTGCTTTAGCACTTGCTCCTTTCCTGCCATCCACCTGCTCTTTCACCCAACCCAAATGGCACTAACATGCCTGTGGACATGCAACTCCTATTTGAGGAAATATCCTCAAGTTGTGCCAGGGGAGGTTTATATTGGATATTTGGAAAAATTTCTTCACTGAAAGGTTGTCAAGCATTGGAACAGGCTGCCCAGGGAAGTGGCTGAGGCACGATCCCTGGAGGTATTTAAAAGACATGTAGATGTGGCACTTACGGACATAGTTTAGTGGTGGACTTGGCAGCGCTAAGTTAATGTCTGAACTCGATCATCATCTTTTCCAGCCTAAACGGTTCTATAGTTCTGTGATACAGGCTTTATTTCCTTTTTCCTTTCTGCCAATGTGGTAGGGGTGCCATTGCCAGGGCTGGGTTGCCCTTTCCAGGGTTGGGTGCCCTTGCTAGGTATGGGTGCCATGGGGCAGCTGGGTAGAGCTGGAGTTTTGATCAACCTTGTGAGCTAGCAGCTATTCATGAAGTAGATCACCTCAGCTGCTGGAGAAGAGCCTCCACAAATCCCACCCCACACAAGACGTACTTCTAGTGCATAGAGTTTGACAATGCCCGGTGAACTAAATGGAGCAATCATTAGGTGAAATTTAGACCCAGGTTGTTCAGAGGTTAAACTGAATTGGTACAGTCATAGCCCTAGGCTATGTGGGCTGTCTGTCAGATATGAACATATGTTTGTGTGTCTTTTGAAAGCAGTTTCTGCCAGACAAGTCAATAGTTTTATTTCCCTCACCAGCCATGAAAAATACAGTTCTGAACCAAATTGCTACCTTCTCAAGTAAGATTCATTATTCTGAGAGCTCTAGTATCTGTGCAGTGTGGATCTGCTGAGAGTGGTTAAATACAGGCTGTGATGCCCCTTGGCTTCTGAGGAGCTTTCTTCCATTGAGGGTTTTCCCAGAGAGCAGGCTCTCAGATCCTTGTTTAACCACCTATCCTGAGCAAGTCAGAGATGAATATTTATAGCTCACAACTGTCTTGAATTCCTTACCTCACCAGGATACTTGTCAGAACTCGGTCTTTCTAAATCCTCTCCCATTTCAAAACCTGGTGATTGTCTTGCCATTATAAAAATGCAGGCTTGCTTGTTGGTGTGCAGATTAGTTGCTAAGTTGTTGAAAACACAGTTGGTTTGTAGGTGCTATACAACCAAAGTAAAACCTTGATTTCATTGCAGGGCTGTTTGATCAGATACATTGCCAGCACTCAGATAGATGTGGGCATAGCAAGTGCTCATGTAGTATTTCAGGTGCATGTGGCTAGACTGTAAAAGAGACTGGGGACTCAGTGCAATGGGTCAAAGGGAAGGCTTTGGAAAACACGTTGTTCCTGATATGCATGTTAACAGTCCCTACTGCTTTGTTGCCAGGCCGTAGTGTTCACAGAAATGTCAGAGGACCTCTGGCAAACAAAAAAGAGGTTTGTATCTTTACCATGCTGCTTGACTCTTGATTTGATCCCTTTGACTTTGTTCTGGTTTGGAGGTTTAACATGCTGAGAAGGCAACCTCAATTAAACTGAAAGGAATCTTTAAAATGTTATTGGAAGATGTTGAGGGAGAGCTGTAAGCTGACAGACCTTTTTAGTGCCTGGCTTAGAACCAGGAAGATGGTATTCATGATTTTACCACTAAATTGAAATAATTAAGAGAACCCCCACACAGGGTTTCTGCCCACTGAACTAGAGCCAGTTTTTGAGGAAAAAAGTTTTTATTAAGAGGTGTAGCTTTGCTTGCTATAGTCCAGAGATCATAAATCTTCCAGGGAAAAGTCTTGCTAGTTTTACGGAGAGCTCAGCACAACAGATCCTCAATTCTGATGTAGGTGCTGCCACACAAACATAATCAGCATCAGAGCAAGGGGTGGCAACCTGCCTTTCTTCTCACTTCGTGGCACCTCAGGGTTGGGAAGAGGAAGAGTGAGAAGAAAGAGCTTTGATTTCATCATTGTTTTGTTTGTGCCTGGTGAATGAATTGCAAGTTTTAGATAAAACACACCTGATAAGTATTTGATCTTCTGGAGCCTCAGAAGTTGCTGCTATTGAATCCCTCCATTTGGTGACAAGGTGCGTTTGTAGAAGGGCAGCCTGGTTTTGTGTTTTGATATTCAGGTTCACTGGGCAACAATGGAACAGAGTGCATTTAATTGCAGATTTGCATTTAAGAAAGAGATTTGCAATGTAAGGAGTATCTTCAGAAGAAAAAAGTGGATGGAATGTAATGCTTACTGTCTGGGCCACTGTCCTCTGCCACATCAAAGCCTTCACCTCAGTACTTTAATTCTCTAATGCTGACATCTCAGTTCAGCAATTGCACTTTGTTGCTGCTCTTCACAAGTCAAACAAAGCACCTATTATGTTTTTGCAAGAGATAGGATAATTTTCTCAACTGCCAGGTGTGAAGAACTTTCCTAGGCCCTGTTGCAATGTGGTAAAAGAGCCAGTCATTTAAGGTTTTTGCTGTCTCTCTGCCAGACACTGGCTTACCAGCTGTTGGCATGGTGCTCCAGCTTGGCAAAGCACTTATGCACATGCTTAACTTCAAAATCCTGAGCCACCACTGTCAATTTGGACAGGTTGTCTGACTGTCTTAAGCACCACCACACACAGGCTTGCTTGAATCAGGACATGACTGCTTGCATAGCACCATCCTTCTACTGTTCTCACCTTTCATGTGCTGGTGACCAAAGCATGGGGGGAGATGAGGAGTGTGCATAGGCTGTAAGCACAGTTGTGTGGGGTAGGCACACCCAAGGTAAATGTAAATTGGATGGCAGGACTAACTGCAGCAGCCAGAAGCGTGTTTCTGGCAACTCCAGGCTGTTTTTCAGGCTGGTTTTGCAGCTCTGTGCTGCCGCAACTGAGGCATGATCAGCACGCCAGCTGCCCAGAGACAGACTGGTAAAGTACCTGGAAGCATGAGATCAGCTTTCATTTTGAATAGGAAACTTCCCTTTAAAGCAAAGGAAGAAGGCTGAGGCTCCAAGTTTGGGATCTATCTGAACACCTTTCATGTGGTCCCTGGTCTGGGAGATTTGTCTGCTTTCACAAAGACAGTCCAAGGACAGCTTCCCTGTCCAAGCAATTTCTAGTGTTACCCATCTCCAGCATTATTCTTTTCTTGATCAGATAAATGAAGACATGCTTTTCCAGTCTGAAGTGCTGTACTTCTCAATCATTGTACTTATTACTAAGGAAATGGGGATATCATCGATCTCTTAATAAGTTTTCTGTTGTTCAGATCAAAACAAGTAATTTCATGGAAATATTTGCACAGGGATCTTAAGCCAGGACCATTCCTGGAAGTGTTCAAGGCCAGGATGGATGGGGTGCTGTCTCTTCTAAAAGATGCCATATAATTTAAGAAGGGCTGTGGTGCTGAGTTACTGAAAACCTTGTTTAAATACCTCAGGAGATGCCTGTGAAATGGCAAACTACAGCAGCTGGTGGCTTGTCAGGCCAACAAAAACAAGCTGAGTGACAGCACACTAGTATTATAAATCTCTAATCTCTTCTGTTTCTGTAACTCTGGAAGAAGCGGTGATAGACAGGATGGTGCAAGGACTAACTTTTGTCCCAGTTCTCAAGCATTTACTGTTGCATTCAAAAGGAAAAACACAAAGAAAGAGCTGTTTTACCACCAAACTATTTTTGAAACATGAGACTGAACTCTGAGGCCAGATTGTCTGTATTTATTTTAGAGCACTGAAAATAGTGTTAGGAGTTAGAGACAATAGTCCAAAGAAAGTTTTGTCCTTACTGAATTTACTGAAAAGAGATCATTTAGTCAGGCTTAAAGTCAGAAAATATTCAAGTGTATGCTTAAAATCACCCCTATTCAGAACAACACTGAAACTCACAATTAGCTGGACACAAGTGAGATTTAAACAGGTACTAAACACTTCCCTGATCCCCCACTGATTTTCAGCTTCTGCTTTGGTGCGAATCATGAACATTATTTATATTGACAAAATAGTCCAGACATTTGAGGTAAGCAAAATCCAAGATGGGGCTTCCTTTGTTTCATGATGCCACTTCACACTGCAGCAAGGCACACTTGTGCCTTGTTTTGTTTCTTTTCCCTGTCCCTCTTTAGGACCAATATTTCACTTGAAGTACCTGATAACTACACAGCCACACAACTGCTTGCAAATACATTTCTGGTCTGGGACCAATTGAAAATTAGTCTGAGAACATTTTCAAAATCAAAAGAAGCAACTGTATATGATGGGGATGTGGGATCAACAGGATGATTGCTAGCAAAATTGTAAGTCTTTGAACAGATATACAAGTGTTCTCCACCTCTTCAAAGTGGGTTTTTGGGAGAGGGGAGCATTTCTTTTAATATCCTTTCACTGTGGTTCTCTTTTGGGTACATGAAAGCTCAAAAAATTTATTTAAGGCAAAAAAACACTTCTATGATTCTCCAAATGTTGTATTTTTTTCAAAAGGCATACACAGGAAATTTCTCCTCCCCATCACCTATACAAACATGAAACAAGAAAACATAAGCACTATTTTAACAAGCTCCTGGGAAAACTTTAAATAAAGCTGAGATGAGGCCAGGTGGACCAAAAGAAAGTGCTTATGCTGGATGCTCAGCCGAGAGCCAAAAGAAAACAAAGTTATTTCCTTCATGAGCTGATGACTCAGAGGACTGGCAATGACATGGAGGACATCACGTACAGAAGTGCTGTTGCTACAGATGAAGTGGTGAATAATAGCCTTAAAGCAAAACCTTCACAGCAAGTTCATTGGCTGGCGTTCCTCCAGGCATCACCAGAGGATGGGACTGGCTTTCTTCCCAGCTGGCCGCTTGTCTGCTTCTCCAAAGTGCCTGCACAGCAAACGGACAGGGAAAATGGGTGAACCACCAGCAGTATGCAAGCACGTCACCTTGTAGAAGCTCATGTGGGTGTTCTCAGTACTAGCCCTCCTGAATAAATAGGATTTTAGCAGCTGACGTTGCTAATAGAGCCCCTCAGTATCACTAAGTTATAGAGTCATAGAGTCATAGAATAATAGAATCATAGAATAGTTACGGTTGGAAAGGACCTGAAGACCATTGAGTTCCAACTCCCCTGCCATGGGCAGGGACACCTCCCACTAGACCATGTCACCCAAGGCTCCATCCAACCTGGCCTTGAACACCACCGGAATGGAGCATTCACAACTTCCCTGGGCAACCCATTCCAGTGCCTCACCACCCTTACAGTAAAGAGCTTCTTCCTTATATCCAACCTAAACTTCCCCTGTTTAAGTTTGAACCCGTTACCCCTTGTCCTGTCACTACAGTACCTAATGAAGAGTCCCACCCCAGCATCCCTATAGGCTCTCTTCAGATATTGGAAGGCCACTATGAGGTTATGATCCAGAAAAAGTCACTGGTAAAGAAAACTGAAGCTGAAAAATGAAAAAAAAAAAAAAAACAACCAAAAAAACAAAAACAACAACAACAAAAAAAACCAGTTTGCACATGGAAAAATATGAAAAATTATAGGTAACTGTGGTTATCACTTGATAGCTATCAAAATGTGTGCAAAGAACAAAGCTAAGTCAAGGCTATGCAGTCCGTGTAGTCCCATATATGAAGTAAAGTATTTTCAGTCTAAAACCCCTCCAGCATGCCTGCTCTTGGTCCTTGTGTGATCATCAAAATGGAGTAACAGCCTTGACAGGTGGACAAGAAGACCTGATGGAGGTAATGATAAACTCAAGACTACATTTCAGTAGATAAGTCTTTAGAAGGATTAATATTTATATGATTTCAGGTGTAATTGTTAGGCATATGAAGCTTTAAAATATCTTCCAAAATAACAGATGAAGCAACCTGTCAATTTTATTACAGTACTACAATTGTGAGGCTTATGTTTTTCACTGCACTGACCTCACTGCAGGAGCACCTTGTATCTTGGGTGTTCATGTACACTTTCCATGGATAGCTGTGAAGCATGCTGTCTTTCTAGAGTTACAGATCCTACACCTGTTTGCCTACTCCCACCTCCTATAGTCTGAGGCCAGCATTTGGGGTTAAACTCTACGACAGGGCTAGCTGTTGAGCTGCTTGAAGATCTCAGCTGAGTAGCTAGCTGCATTTTGATGGGAGTATGACTTTGACCTCAGAGAACATGAATGGTTTGTGGCTTCTCCTGTTATCATATGTCTAGAAAGAGTTAAGGAAATTTGGAGAATAAAGCCATAAGTTCATGGGAAAAACAGATGGGCGTGTAATCAGTATCCTCAGGCAATTGCTGGATATTTTTCAGAATCTGTGTCGTCTTTTCTTGAGCAGATCTCAAAGTAGGGAATTGTGCACTGTATGTGCACATCACAGTTATTTTAAGCTTGAACAGTTCAGTAGGTTAAAAAGTAGTTTTGTTAATGTGTAAATTGTGCAGTAAGGTATTCCTAATGGTTATGTTAGTTTAGAGATTTCCTGAGGCTCAAATGGTAACAAGATGTGAAACAAGATGCCGCGGGTAATATTATGATCACAAAAAAGAATGTGTATATCAGTGAACATTTTCAGAGGCAGACATGATTATTTATGTGGAAATAAAAATGTCTGGTGTGACTGAAAACCTCGTAATAAAAATGTGTTGGGAGGTAAGAGAACTAGTTCAAAGGCTTCTTTTTAAGTTTCCATCACAAAGAGTCTGGTTTATTGTGATAACTGCCGCCCTGACAACCAAGTGGCAGATTTTGCTATGGATTTTAATGGTATGGAATATGCATTAAATACTGCACCTACTTTTTTTAATGTTTTGAGTAGCCTACTGAGTAGCTACTGGCTGAAAAGTGGGAGACACAGTGGGAAGCTGAAGGGGGAATGGGCCTCTGGAGCATTAGTGTTTAATGAATCAACAGCTGTAGTGAAGCAGTGTGTAGAAATAATTCTGATTAGGCTTGGTCAGTCAGATGCAAAATAAGTCCTGCCCCTCCATCATTCAGCTCTAAAATTCAGAGAACAATTTCTGCTTAAACCCATTTAAACACAACCCCCCCTGTTCAATCAGTTATATTTTTAGCTAATTTCTTGATGTGATATGCTGTCAAAGGCAGAGGGGAGCAAATAGTTGAGCGACTATACTGGCAAAATTGCCTTTTCCATCTGGGACTTCATTTTGGAAGGAATGATAGAAACCATGAAAATAGTGATTTTAAGAATTGAGCTTTTACAGGAATCAAATCTTACTAAATACATACAATAGATTAATATTGTGCCACATTTATGGCATGGTAAGTATCATGTCAGCTATTGTCAATAGAATATACAGCTGTAAATGTGCAGTTAAAGAGCAGTAATTTTGGCGTTTGCCTGATTATTTGATGATAAATCTTCACATCAAAAATAAATCACCTGTGTTTGTAACTTCTAGTTTGATAAGATTTTTAGCCTTCTTGGCTAAGTCCTTTGCAGCTCAATAAGCACGGTACATATGTGAAGGGGGAGTTCAGTTAAGATATTCTGGTCTATTTTGGCAAGTTTAAAAGGTCAGGTGGATGCAATCATTACTGAACCTCACTGGTAGTCTGCTTTGAAGTAGATTCTTAAGTAGAAATTATGCTTTTGTGTAAAGAAAAGCATTGTTCTAATAAGCCTTGAGAACAGAGTAGATTTTAAAGGAGAAGATGATGATTTTAAAGAGATGATTTTAAAGGAGAAGATGTTCTGAACTAATGCTTGTGCTAATAAATACTAACAGAATTCTTACAGCTACATATAAAAAGATGCAAAACTGAAGCTGGAATCTGACTGGACTTAAAACAAAAACATATGGATTTGTGCAGAACAGATATGAGAAGTTTTAAATACTGTTTTGGATTTTTTTTTTTGTTTAGGAGTTGGAAAAAAGCCATTGCTCTGTACCAGTGTCGCTTCAAGGTAGTTTCTTAGAAAGCGAAGGTGGTCCAGAGGTTCACGTGGGGTGTGAAATCAGTGGCTTTAGTACTGAGGACAAGCACATTCAACTCTTCTAAAATGTTTTCTTTCGTTTCTCAGTGTGCTTAAATTTGAGGGGGTTGGGCTGGAATTTCACCAGTTGGCACGTATAGTAGCTTTTGCAGTGATCTGCCTGTTGGACAGTGTTGGTGGATACCAGTGGATTGCCCCACTGGGAAGTCATCATCAGGTAGGTTGACATAAAGGAAAAAATCAAATTAGAGCTCCAAGTTAAGAGGCAAGCCACAAGTCATTGCTTAGGGGGAAACTGGATAAGACAAGATCTGGATAAAAATACTCATGGATTTTAGTGACTGCATTGTTTATGCATTGTGTATAATGAAAATGAATTATTTTTTTTTCTTTTTGTATCTATCTAAATATATATGGATAGATAGTTCCTTTTATTATAAAAGCCATTTACTCTTATAAAAAAATATAGAGAAATACCCTTACAGAGTAAGCATCATTTTACTAAAAGGTTCATGCTGCTAAGCAGATTTAGCTCTGCTTTTAAATAAATACAGGGAAATGTTTGACCCCTATTGTATGACTACAAAGCCTGTGCTGATCACACAGAGGCTTGGGAGGGCCGGGGACAATGCGATGGGCTGCTTTTGTACGTGCTTCTGCACACAGTCCAGCAACAGCAGGGCTTAGCAGCAGAGTTTTGTCAAGATTACAACATGAAGGGGAGCATGGTGCAAATTCTTACCTCTCACTAACAAAAAGAAAGGGATAAAAAAACCCAACCCTTCATCAAAAAGGGAAGAGGACTATATAACTATATATGCAAGGTAATGGATGATTTTCCTTTTCTATGCTGATTCTTTTCAGCCACTTACATAGCTGAGGTTTCTGTACCCTAGTTTGATTTATTGGAATGAAGGAACGTGAGGAAATGTAGTTTAAGAGGAGAATAAACCTATTTTATGCAGCTTACTGAAATATTTAACTTTGGTTAACAGTGTAGGAACTGATGTCAGTGCAGTTATAATTTATATCCATGGAGGAAGGACATGACTTCACAACATGTTAAAGATCGGATAAAACTTATATTCTGTTTTATTATAATATGTGAAAAATTAAGGTATTGTTCATAGGAGAGTTAATGTAATCTAAGAGGGACTGCTTGTCAAGGAAATGTTTTCATGAGGATATGTGTATGACAAATGAAAACCCAAATAATTTAGTTTTTCCAGGATATTTTTTCCCATTATTACTTTGTCAGAATCACCTGGGGTTGAGCACTACCAGAAGTAAGATAGATGTGTCAAAAAGATGGATCACTACCCTCATCAACCAACAGGGTGATTGTTTCTCCTTGTCTGAGGTCTCCTCATTACTCTTTAGTTCTGAAAGAAGAAATGACGTGAGGGTGAATAATGGAGCTCTGAAGTACTGGATTGCATAAGACTCTGCTTAACTACACTAAGTTCTATATGTTGCAAAGCAAATTTTTTTTTTCCAGGTCCCCTGAAAATATTTACTAGTAACTAACTTTCTGCAGTAATGTAAAAGAAAACTGAATTATGCATATCTATGCATATGGATACATTGCTAATTTTGGGGGGAAGCTGTATATTGTCTTGTTCTACTGTTTTTTTTAAGGTTACATTAAAAACATTAAAGTGCCTTAACCTTTTAATGAATATTTTGAAAAAAACTGTATATAAAACCATTTGGGCAATCAGATTATAAAATAAATGGAATTTTTGCATTTTAAATTCTTTATATTTGGACTTTTTGCATGGATAGGTATTAAAGTGTATGGATTTTTCTTTCTAAATTTTACTTCCCTGAAGTCTATTAACACTATTAGCAAAGAAGTTTGTAAAGCAAGAATACTCTAAATTTTAGTTGTTTTACAAATTTTTAAGTTAATAAATATACAGAATAATGTGTGGGAAAGTAAGAAGTGTGCTTTACATTTTTGCAATATGCTAGTGGTCAAGCAAAGTACATGATTCGAAATGCATCTAATTTTAAAACATTTTTTTAATCTATTAAAAATAAATCATACTATCCATTCACTTGTGATTTTCCCGTATGGGTACAAATGCTCCTCTCACTTTGGAAACCAGACATCCGATTATTAATTTACATGTCTGGACATGAGGGGTTTGTGGCTAGTATGAAATATATAGGACTTTACCTGTTGTTATAAGATCATGCCACCAAGTAATTCAGAATAATTCCTCTTCATGCACTTAACATTGTGAATAAAAATGCAAGCTTTTATGTCAGCTGTCATACAGCAAAAGAAATAATCTGAGAACGCTTCTCTACTTCTTTTTGCACCCAAGACGTTTTTTGGATGTTCAGGTGCTCTTCTGCATGTTTTACAGAACTTCTCATGGTCATGATTTCCTTGGTTTCAAGCTCTTGTTAAGCTCCCTTCTAGAGATTATCAGAGAAAATAAATGATGTCACAGCAAACGAATCTGGTCATGGACTGCAAATAAGTTAAAGCTGCAGATGTCAAGAAGAACTATAGCCAATATTTATTTTTGGAGCAGCATGTGTGTAGTCTGTTCATCTGAAGAGACTGATATTGTGACCATTTCTTACCCAGAAATTGGAAGCAGTTTGACTGCAGTACAGTTTCTTTCCTACCAATAAACCATGGAAAATTGTAAGTCATTGTAGTACTTACCAAACCATCTATACTATCCAACGACTGTATTTGCATCAAAAGAGTAAGGAGAATAGAGTGATGAGGTTTTCCCTTTTCTTTTAATGAGTGTTAGAAGTCTGGAAAAGTTTACCTGCACTGCCAATAGAGCTATGGTTTTCTGCTGTACGTGAGGTTTTACACAAGCCATCCCTGGGTTTAAGAGCATGCCTAACTTCTAAGCGTAGCCCTTGAGGCTACAGCTGTTCTTTGCTGGTAATAACAGCAAGACACAGACAAACTCCTGTCATCAAGTTAGGCTGGTTGGCAGAGGCTGTGCTGCCTCTGCATTTTAATGTTTTAGAAAATTAATCTCTCAAAAAAGGCTGACTGTAACCTGAGTTGTGTCTGGGTACATCAGCATTCCTGCAGTCCTAATATGCAGCCAGTGTTTTAAGTTCAGAGCATCTGAAATAGTGAGAGCTGTGTTGCAGCCCATCAAAGCTATGATTTTGCAGCCTAATACTCAAAGTCTGTGGTGTGTCCTCCAGCATGTGACATGGAGGCAGGTGGAGTGTGTAACAGAGGATGCATTGCCTTGTATGGGAGAACTGCAGGACTGTCTGGAGTTGAGAATCAAAACTTAGGAAGGGTCCCTTCAGATGAAGTGTTCCCTAAAGTGTGCTCTGATCTTGGCTTGGAGACAGTGAGTTAGTGGACTGAACCACCAGGATCAGTCCATGGCAGGCTAGATGTAGACATTACATTTATATAGAATTTGTGTGATCAATGCCATATTCAAGTGTTTTGGTCAATTAAGAATTGCATGCATGTACCAGTTCTGAATGCAAGTTCTGTGTTGACTGTGGCTCATCAAGGTCCTGTTGGTTGCAGGCAGCATCCCAGCTGAATACAGAGGTGGCAGGTTGGAAGGGATTTGAGTGTCGGAATAAAGATGAAGGCAATAAAGTGAATTATCTAAGTAAACTTCACCCCGGTGAAATGAATTATATATGCCAAATTTCAGAAGTTATCAAGATAATGTATTATTTCCAGTGCTTTATTGTGTAAGAGCAACAAGTTGATTTGAAAGAGCCAATTAAACCAATCTTACTGTATCACCATTTTAAGCTGAGATTTACAGTCTCTCCTATTTTACCCTCGAAAACAGTGCTAATCTGCAGTAAGGAGTAGAGAACTTTACAACAGATAAAATGTATATACTTTCATGTACAATATATGAAATTATGGGTGCTGCAGTGATGCTAATCTGTTGCTGTTAGTTTCACTTCATCATTAGTCCACTGAAATAAGGACTGCATATAGTGGCAAGCATAACTGACTTTGCAGATAAGCAACGTGTACTGTAAAGATAAAGGGGGAATCCTCAGTTGAAACTTTCTGAAGCTCACTCTCACAATTCATGCGCTTACTTGAACCTTGCTCACTTGAACTCCACATATGCATTACCATGCAAAAATAAGCAGCCTTCTCAACAAGACTCTGATGTGTTTAAAATGAGTTGAAGTAACAGAGGGTAAGAGAAGAAAGGGTCTGGGTGCAGAATTGCTGTGAATAAATGAAGAAGGTAGCTGCTGAATTCAAAATGAAACCTCTCCCACTGTTTCCTCTTTCTTTGTTTTGTGCTTTTAATATGAGGGGGTGGGTGCTGAGTAGAGGAAGGGGGCTGTTTGTCCTATCCCTCAAATAGAATTTAGGATATTATTCTAGAAAATAGGACAGATTACAAATTGACTGTAATCCCACATGTGCCTCCGGGAAAGTGCTGTGACCAAAGGCTTTTCCCACAGTGGAGGCTTGCTGTCACCTGCTATGACCTCTTCGAACAGGTGGCTTTTTATAAGCTTGGGCATCTGTATCCCAAAGACCACTGAAGTATTTAGTCCTGAGGAGATGGAGCTACCCAGTGTGCCTTAAACTGGGTTACTGAGTGTTAGAAAGATGTGGTTAGGTTAGGTTAGGTTAGGCTTGCTCAAGCTTTGTGAAGCACTGACTGCTTTTCACTGATGGTACTGCAAACCTGGATGACTAAATGGGTGGTCTGGTTTGATTTGATGTGACTGACTGTGTTAGTTTGGAGAGCTAAATCCAAAACATGATTTTGAAACCCAAGGAGCTACTTTTTTTCCCCCCATAATGTTTCTTATTCTTTCTACAACCCAACATGTATAAATCAATTCCTATTAAACTACCATTCCACTTAACTGAAGTTAGCATTGCAGCTGTATCAAGACATATCTGATGTATTAGTTGTAGTTTAACAGTGAATATAATTATTGGCAGCTATAAATATTTCAGTTTGTATGTGATTTTTTTTTCAGGCAAGGCAGTGACATAAAGACCTGTCATACAGGGAATAAGAAAGAAGGTAGAGACCATCTTGCTCAGGAGTTATTTGTACAAAGGTAAGATAATTTTTCCCTCTAAATTTTAATTTCTCATGCTTACTGGGGAAAAATAATAATAGTAATAAAAAAAAACCCCTTACTGGCATTAAGATTCTATCTGTTAAGTTTCTACCTTTCTATTCAGTTTCTATTAAGTAGTCAGGGTAGTCATATAACGTGTTCGGCATTTATCTGCATTTCCATGTTTGTTTAAGGAGTTTGTGATTAGTATAATTTTTAAAATGTCAGCTCAGCTTTTAACTGAAGGGCTCATATCAAATACGTCAACTGGAAAGGCAGTTAAAAGTGTTTTGTAGCTTCATGTAATGGAAGGTAGCTTTAATCTCTGGTGCTCCTTGCTGGTGAGAACAGGTGTTGGGACAAGTCAACTAGTGAAAAATGGAGTCTGGAAAAGGGGACTTAGAAGGAGCTTTATATATTTTTAGGAACTTGAGATATTTTTATAACAACATAATAGATTTTCTTATAGCAGGGATTACAGACTTGGTTATAGGGACATTCTGAATTCTTCACTCATGGAATAGGTCCTAATGTTAAATGCCTGTTTTTAAAGTTTTGAAATAAGCTTTGATTTTTCTTATTTCAATCCCCCTCCAATCCCTTCCTACTCTTTGTTTGGATTGCATTAATATTTCAGCATAAGAACAGAGATAGCCTTACTTGAAGTCAGTAGTAGCTGCTGAATAGTCGTTTGTGTTCTAATATCTGATTTTTTTTTGAATGAAAAATCTGATTTGGGGGTCCTGAATGCAGTATTGCATTGTTTACTGGAACAGACCTTTTCTATCTTTTATAGCGTGTAGGCGTGGGTAGCTGTGCAGTGGTTTATCCCTTATTTATGTGTTCAAGCAGACAGAGCATCTGAAAGCATCAATAATATGTTTAAAACAGAAAAGGGAGGAGGTGGGCTCTGAAATGTTTTGACCTCTGAATTACATGCTGGTGGTATTACTGAAAGTAACATTTAGTGCATCCTCTCCCTGCCATGAAAATACTTTTTTTATTATGATTATTTTTTAATCTTTCAGGGCTCTCTTCTGAAAATGGCTCTTGTGCTAGTCACTGAGGAGTTAAATGTAGCTTGGGATAAAGAGGACTGTTACTGTAAGGTTTTTAAACTAGACTGCTCTGGAGCAAAGATAACCATTGAAGAGTCTGAAAGGCTTTTTGGATGGTAACCAAGTAAAGGAAGCTCTGATGTTCTTTGGCTTTGCTCCTTGCTGCTCTGGCTCACCAGGATCCTGGCACCCTATCCGCGTGCCCTCATTGCCTCCATAGTTCCAGTTCTCCTGTCAGGGAATTCCACCATACAATAGGTCCCCTGGGACTACTTGGATGAGTGACAGCCAGCGAGCTCCAAAGTAACAAGTGCTTGAATGTCTAATTGGGTCAGTGCACAGGTGTTTGCTCCTCATGAGTGAGATGTTCTAGCTTTTCTTTGTGATGTTCTCTTGGTTCCTCTCACTTTTCCTACAGTTTTGAAGCGCAACTGTCAATATTTTGGTGCAAGTGAGTAAGCATTACGAAAGGAGAAGCATGGATTGTTGGTTAAATGGGCTTTAGTGATTGAGTGCTGACTGGAGGGAGGCAAAGAAATCCATTAAAGTGATGGAAGTTTGCTGATACAAATTGACATTGTAACAGATAATAAAGTGATTTACTTGGCTGGTGAAAACATACATTGTCTTAATCTCTATGTTAGGTAGGTCTCATCCTGGCTAGACCTACATTCTTGGGCATCAGCAGTTGTGTGGGAGAGAAAAAGAACTTGTTTTGTAGCAGCACAGTGACGTTGACTTCTCAAGAGTACAGTGAGATAGAGGTAACTGATACGCAATGGAACTGTTTTATCTTATTGAAGGCTTGGTCGGTGCAGTGAAAGCCACTGACATGAAGTCCATATTGTTCAGATTTAGTTGCCCTCCTTTTGTCTCTTACCCTAAGCACCACAGAATACCTGGGGTTGCAAAAGGTGTCTGGAAATCATCCAGTGCAACACTCCCCCCTGCTCAAAGCATAATCAATGAGAGCAGCTTGCTGTTTGGCCACCTAGTTCAAGTGCTTGACCATTCTTAAAGTAAAAATGTGCTTTCTGCTGCTCCGGAGGTTTAATCTATTTTAATTTGTGCCAATTGACTCTTGCCTTGTTGCTGGGCATGTCTGAGAAGTCATGTACCCCTGCCACCTGAGGTGTTTGTACAAGTTGGTAAGATCTCCCTGAGCCTTCTCATCTGCAGGCTAGAGTCCCCAGCTCTTTCAATCTCACTGCATATGTCACATGCTCCAATCCCTTAATCTTCTTTGCAGTCCTTCACTGGACTCATTCTAGGATGCTTATGTTTTGCTTGTACAGGGGAGCCCACAAGTGGGCACAGCACTCAGACGTGTCTCACCAGTGCTGAATAGAGGGGAAGGATCATCCATCTCCCTTGACTCTCTGGCACCAATTTTCCTAATGCAGCCCAAGATGCTATTAGCCTTCCTTGCTGCAAGGGAATGCTGCTGGCTTATGGTCTACTTGGAGCCCAACAGGATCCCCAAGTGCTTTTTAGCAGAGCTGCTTGCCAGCTGGTCATACCCCATCCTGTACTGTTGTCTGAGATTATTCTTTCTGAGGTGCAGGACTTTGTATTTCCTTTGTGAACGTTAAGAGATTCCTGTTGGTTTATTAGCTTTTCCAGGTCCCTCTGAATGCCAGTGCAACCAGCTAGTGTATCAGCCACTCCTCCTAGTTCCTGTCATCAGCAAGCTTTCTGAGGGTGCATGTACTCTGTCCCATCATCCAGGTCATTAATGAAGTGATTAAGCTGCACTGGCCATGGTATTGATCCTTGTGGTACACCAGTGGTGACTTTCCTCCAGCTGGACTTCATACTGATCACAACCATTTGAGCCTAGCAGTTCAGCCAGATATCAGTTCATCTCAGTGTCCATTTATGTAATCTACACTTCATCAATTTGTCTATAGGACACAGTGTCAAAAGCCTTCTAAAAGTCAAGATAAACAGCATCTGCTGCTCTCCTGTTACCCACTGAGGCAGCCATTAGCTGGTCTGCTCTGCTCTGAGTGTCTCAGTCCCAGCAGGTACTTCTGGAAGGGTTGCTCTATTAAATCAGTGCTTCCTCTGATCAAGGTTTGTTTAAAACAGTGTTGTCACTTTTGCTTGGGCTGATTCAAATGTGTTTTCCTAAAATAATGCTTTTTTAAATTGGTGTATATTTAAAAGAGGAAGAGTAATCATTTAAACCTTGTCATGTTTGAAAGTATTCCAGGTGATGTGGTCAGTTACATAGCTATTGTCAATATTGTTTATATAGCAACTGTTTGTGTTCCAACCTCACTGTCTTTACTAATAAAAAGACCTGCTGACATAGGTGAAAAATAAAGACAAAAAAATGTAACGCAGCATCTTATAGCTGTGTGCTGCATAAGATAGACTGAAGAAAGAAAACTCGCAGTTGTCAGGAATCGGAGGAATTATAATAACAGAAGCACAGTTTTTCCAGTTTACATTATTCCATGTAAAACTTTTATTGTGAAAAATGTCCTGATTCTAAAAGGACTGGCATATCATCTAGTTTAAACTCAGGAAACCTGATAGGAGAAATCAGCTGGAAAAGAAAAGCATATTTCAGTAATGTATAGTTTCTTAATAGCAGCAAAGGGAGGATGAAAATGGTTTCTTATTCAGGAATGTAAATGTTAGTATTTGTAAGTGACAGAAATTGCCTCTAAAAATCAGAGACATTTTTAGTGGATTGAGAAAGGGAACACAACTAGTTCCTTTTGTGGAAAAGCATGAATGCACTTATATTAAAAATATCTCCCAAAACTTTTATTTACTGATGATAAACTGATGTGTTTCATAAATTAATTTGCAGCTAAACAGAGTTTTAAAACAGAAGTAACTGTAGCTTATTTAGGAATCACATCCACTGTAGTTGTATTAAAGCTTGCACAAATGTAGTAAATGTATGGTTTCTAGGATAACTGTATTGTTCATATAAAATGTTGGGGTTTGCAAAGGTTTTCTTCTCACTTTACAGTCTCTGATTTCCTCATATTTAAATTGGTTAAATAAATGGACCTCTTCCTTCAGGTGTTCCTTTTTAAGTTCTCTTGCAATGTGTTTTTTCAATTGGGTTTCTGTATTTAAGTATTTATATGCACGATCAAAATACCTTTTCAGTTATTTATTTCCAAATGTTTTGACTTTCTATAACAAAATGCATCATTACATGGTCACAGAATGGTTGAGGTTGGAAGGGGCATCTGGAGATCTGATCCAACATCCCTGCTTAAGCAGTGGCCCAGGACCATGTCCAGATGGCTTTTGAGCATCTCCATGATGGAGACTTCGCGCTTCCCTGATCAACCTGTGCTATTGCTCAGACACCTCACAGTAAAAAAGTGCTCCTGGATGTTCAGAGGGAACCTCTTGTGTTTCAGTTTGTTTGTGCTCACATGATCTCAGTATGCCCAGATGATCTCAGAGCTTTGCTTTTCAGACATCCATGACTGCACTTTTTCTGTCTTTTAACAATAGCTTGTAGAACTGGTTGTCATTCAGGAGTTGTTGCGTGTACAGACTGGGAAAGAAAATCACATACTAGATGTTCTTATTGAATACTTGAACCAGCTCCAGTAGTAAGAAAGCCTTCCCAAGCTTGAAAACACTTCACCACTCAAAACTTATTTGGAACTTGGAAAGTATTCTTTTTCTGGCTCAATTAGAGGAGTGATTCAAACCATTTTAAACATTGGGGATGTCAGTTACATACTTTTAAATTGGTGCAATCAAACATTCTCTGTTACGAGTATGTCACTGGATAGAAATAGAACCAAAAGCCAAGATGAGGCACTCCCTTCAACACAAATGCTATAGGTTTTTTTAGTTGGAAGTTTCCCAGTGGTTGTCAGTACTGTCTGTAGCTGATCCTGCTTTAATTACAGAACAATAGATTCCATCTAGTTTTCTCTCTGTTAATGCATTAACACCAGCTTCTGCCTATCTTTGTTTTATAAAGCTTGGAGGGAGTATAGGGAAGAGTTAATGAAACAGTAAAGGTTACCATAAACAGTTCTTACAAATCTGACAGAATAAAGCAAAAGTGTAACCAGCATTAAACAAAATCTTTAAGCTACAACAGAAGCCTTTTTTTTTTATGTGAGTGCATGTAACTTCCTGTTGTGACTGAAGTCCTCCCGAAGTTTGGAAGATGGTGATGTTTTTGTCCTTTTGTTAATAACTTTTCCTCCTGTAAAATGGTGCCTCAGTGGAAGCTTAGATGAAGCTTATACACATCCTTTTGCTTATTGAAGCTACTCTGTATGGCAATTATAGATCACTTGCTCTTTAACGACTCTTCAAGGTATTCAATTAGTAGAATAATGAAATAATTTTGTTTATGAGGTTGTCTGTTGGACCTGGAAATCATCCAGTCCAGCCTCCTGTTCAAACAAGGCAAACTTTAGAGTCAGAGCAGATTATTCAGGATTTTGTCCCATTCAGTTTTAAAGATCTCCAAGGGAGGAGATTTGATGGCCTTTTCAGGCAACTTAGTGTGTCCTTAACTGCTCTCTTTGGAGAATTTTTTTTATACAAGTCTGTACTTTTCTGTGCTGTACCTTGTGACTTCTGCTTCTTGGCTTTGACTCCTGCACTTTGAAGGAGCCTCTCTGTGTGTTTTCTGCAACTCCTCTCCTGCTGTGACTTTAGGGAAATAGTATTGGGGATGTACAAAAGCCTAAGCATCAGCCTGACTCAATACTTTATGAAACACTGAGGTACTGTTGGGAAGTGTTATACTTACTTGTTTAAAGTCTAATTCTACTAAATATTTTACGGAGTGCATTAACAAGAGAAATGGGCAAAGAAACATACTGCTGAGAAGAACTGCAGCGTTGAACCAAGACCTTTTGTAAGGAAATCCCAGAATGCATCTTTTTTCCTGGGTCTGTCGCATGGAAGGCTTAGAAATGCTGAATTTTTTTTATAGAATTGTTTACCAACCTGTAAGCTTAATGCTCACATTTTCAGGAGTGGGTAGTAAAAAAGAAGCTGCAGCAAAGGACATAACTGAGTTTTCAGAAGAACTTGTGATAGTGTGAGACACAAAAGATAAGCTTACAAAATCAGCTAGCAAAAGACCACTGGAATGGTTTACACTGAGATATAAAGGGCAAAGGATACCAATTCAACATGGAGAGGGATAAATGGTTTTTAGGTCACTGTTTTTTATTATTGTCTATAATAAAAAAAGAAAAAAAAAAAAGAAGGTGCAGATTCTTGATTTTATTACAAATTACAGAAGAGTTAGTAAGTGTAATGAACAGGCATAATATTACAGGATAAACTGGGCAGATTTATGCATCAATAAAATGTAATGGATGAAATAAAGGCAGAAAATATATATTTTGATATCTTCAGGGCTTCAGCCTCTGTTGAAGGCAGATGTTCTTTTGCAGAGAAGTATAGGTAACCCTGAATTATCTGAATATTTTTCTAGTGTTTTGCAGCAGCAGTGTATGATGTCTAAATCATAGAATCATAGAATAGTTAGGGTTGGAAAGGACCTTAAGATCATCTAGCTCCAACCCCCCTGCCATGGGCAG
>JANRGW010032723.1:0-13228 GCA_024733675.1 Psilopsiagon aymara | reverse complement strand
CAGTTCCATGTCCTTTTTATGTTGAGGACACCAGAACTGCACACAATACTCCAAGTGAGGTCTCAGGAGAGCAGAGTTAGAGGGATTAGTAGAGTAGAGTAGATTCAGTAACAACAGCCTGCATTTCATCCATTCTTGAATAGTCATTCCTTTTATTGCTTAAGCAGTGCTGAACTGCTCTCCACCCTCTTTCATCCTGTACTTCTATTACTGCACCTTGGTTCATCCCTTTCGCACACCTAACTCAATGTCCTGTCAGCCACTGACACCCACTGTTCCTGCTTGCCATGCACCTTTCAGCAGGATTTCAGTATTCCTTGCACTTCTCATCTTCTATTTATTTCATGTTTCTTATGATGCAGGTAGTGTTTCTAGGCAGCTCTTGCACCTGGTTTCTACGGGAAATAAGCTGCTGCCATAATTGAAGACTACTCATCTAATTCCAGGGTAAAGGGCTCCTATTTACATGTGAATTTAAGTGACTGATAGCAGCGTAGTACTTCACTTTAATTTTGTACTATTTATTTCAAGGAAATCGTATTCCAAAAGCTTTAAGACAGCAGAATCATTTGTGAGTTAATTGAGCTACATGTTTGTCTCTGAAGCAAGGTGTTCATGTTATCAGTGTTACAAGCTGGTAGTACATGAAGAGACATCCAGAATGTATGGAGATTTTACTAAGAAGCTAGGGGTATAATGGCCTAACAGTCCTAGACCTGTGCTTAAGATAGAAAGGATAAAACAAAGTAGTGGGTTGTAACTAATTTCTTCCTTCCCTTTTTCTCCCCAGAAATATCTGTCAGTTATTTCCCCTATATGAGAAGCATATAGTAGCACCAAGGGAAGGCACAAAGTGGATAGAAGGTTTTTTACTAGTAAAAATAATTGTAACTGCTCCATTGAATGAGCTTTAATCATGACTTTGCTGCAGTCTTCAAATCCTGAACGATATTTTGTTGTGCTACCTCTAGAAAAAAATACAGTCCATTCACTAAGGTGTGGATCGCTGATGTTTACTGAGCCACAGTGGCTCCTGAGAAAACTGAAAATAACCTTCTAAAACTTGGAGAAGTGTTAAGAGTAACAAGATGGAAGCTGTATTTATTCCTCATGACCAGCACTGCTCCCAGCACGATGCTGTATGTTCCTCACTCGGAATTAATTCTTCACCTACCCTTCCTGTCTTCAGAGGAGGATGAGGCTGGTGCCTGATCTCAAGACAGTTGTCTATGTGGCTCTTTTCTTCTTCAATGAGGATTGTGACCTATGTGCATTTAAGAAGCCCAGCAGGGACAGAGGAGAAGTATCTTTAGTCTCTTGTTGATTTTGTGATCAGAGGGAGCGCTGTTGGCTTACCCTAACTCCTTCTCTTGGTTATGACATGTGTGCCTCTGACAGCAAGTCAGATCAAGCTTATTAACACTTTAGCTTCACTAGGGTTCTTATAACTTAGTCCACTTTCTGAAATATGATTACAAAGCAAAAATGAGAAATTTGGTCCCAACAGCACAGACTTATCTGTCCAGCTTTCCATCCTCAGAGAGTAACTGATATTCACCCATTCTGTACGCAAGTATAGGAGCTGTTCGGATGCTGTTTTGTGCTTGCATTCTGTGAGCAGTGATCCCAGCCCTTTCCTTGATTGCTCCTTTTGATAGAAACCTGATTGTTCTATTTCCAGGTTTTAATTTAATTTTTTAATAGTGAGGCTTCCTTTCTCTCTTTCCTTGTACAATCTCCAAAACTTTTGTGTTGTTTGCAGCGGACAGCTTTCTTCCCTCATTTGAAGTCTGGCTGCTCCGTGGTGCTGCATATGATAATGCAAGAATCTAACTGAGGGTACTTAGGAAAGGAAACTATTTAGAGGTGCTTATCAATTGAAGCTTAAGATTAAAAATAAGTCTAGCAGCAGATTGCAGACTTTTTTCTAATATACAGGTGTCAGTTGTTAGTTGTTTTAGCTTCTTTTTAATGAAATACTCCTGAGTTCTGTGACTATTTTAAAAAGTATATTTTAGGAATCTCATTTTGTATCCAAACCATAAAGAAAACAAGTTCTTTACATTAACACTTCTTGGAGTATAATTAAAGAACATTATTCCCAAACTTAAGTTGCATTGCTTGGTTTTACTCTCAGAAAGCCAAGCAGCAGACACTGTACAGAATATATCCTAATGGGCTATCAGGGCATGTAACTGTTATGTTAGCATGAGTTTATCTGAGAGGGAGATTAAGTGAGACTTTGGTAATGATTTGAACTGTAAAATGTAAACTAAAATGCAGTTGAATAGCTTGGTATTTTTTAATGCAGCTTTCAGTAGCGTCATAATTTTTAGGATCAACTGATACTTTTTTTGAGGCTATGATTTGAGACCCCATCTTGATCTCTGTTCTCCTTAATCCTACAACTATACATATATTTTAGTGTTTTAAAAAATGATAGAGAAATTAGATACAAAGATCTGGGGAATGTAAAGCTACTCAAATTGGTATTTCCAAAGTATTTTTCATTTTCATTTTTTTATCTAGATAATAATATATCCTCTTTACCAAGCTTTTAATGTCCACTGCACATCTGCTGCTCTAATATTCCTGTGCTTTTCTAGCTGCTGTGTTGCTAGAACCTGCTCAAGTTAGATGGAAAGGTTACAATGCACTCAATGGGAGAAACATCTCAGTGAAGTCGGAAAAGCAGTAGAAAAAAATTGTATGAGGCCCTGTAAAAAAAGTAAGAACTAAAAGTTGAGCTATTGAAGTAATGTCTTCAGTATGAATTTGTATGCAAGCCGCTTATCTTTAACAGCATTATTTCATTTTTAACTAAGGTTAGCCCTTCATGATAATGTATTCTAACACCCTTAACAGGCCTCAGTTAGTGTTTACAAATCTTGATTTTTCTGAATTGACTATATAAAAAATACTCACTAAAATATTAATAGTAAAAAGTGTCATGCGTGATGAACAGCCTGTATTCTAGTGTAAACATTTTTTTAAAACAGTTGTTTCCAAACAACAAAAATCAAATAGATCATTCATGTCACGCAGGGCATCACTGCAGTTCAGTGTTACCTCAGTTCACATTTTTCTGACAGATAACAGAGTTTCCAGAACTGTGTGAGCTACAGAGTTTACAGTATTGTGACATGATGTCAACATTTTTAGGATATTTACTGCAGTTATTTGGCATTTTCTTTAATAAGAAATTACTCTGTTACTTTAATCTTCAAATTTCCTGTCTTGCATCCTTCTGAGTCCATAATAAAGCGATTTATTAAGGAAAACTGCTTATTTTGAGGTTTGAAACTGGCAATATAAAGGCGTTTCAGTCACTAAAAATAAAAATTCAGTAACTTAATGCTTACCTCCGCTGTGCTTCTTATGCTGTCTCATCCTTTAAATCTTGCCGACTTCAGATATATGACACAGTAAATTTGGAGGACCTGCCAAAAATGCAACAACTGTGTAAGAGAGTAAATACCTGTAGAAGTTTAAATTGTCTAAGAAACACATTTTCAAATATGAAACATTTTCAAATTGGAATTACTGTGCTTATGTGTAACTAGATCCACTAATTGCCCAAATAACTACCACGGTTCTCAAAAGCATTGCTGTAATAGAACTTAGAATTATGTCTGGTGAGAGCTACTACCTCCTGCATATGGCTGTATTCAGCTCAGTGAACTTCATCCAGTCAAAAATCGATTTTTATGGCTGGAGGCCTCTAGAGCAACTCTGCCCTCTCCACTGACTGTGGAAAGATGAATTAAGCATTGCAGGCTGTTCCCTCTGGAGTCTCTCAGGGCTGGTCTACAACTTGAAGGTTTTGCTGGCAATTTACTGGGCAATTAAAATTCTCAGGAAGTACTTCAAAGGAAAATGGATGTTTGGCTGGCAGGAATGGATGTTTTCCAGACAGAGAAAAGAGAAAAATGTTGCAAGGAAGATTTAAACCCTGTAGGTCTTTTTTAAATAACCTATCACCCACTATCATCGCTTCCTACTAGTTTCAGTTTGTCCAGACAATTTTCTCCAGTCCTCTATGTGAGATGGAGGCTTTTAGGCTACAAAGGTTTTCAAGGTGTTGAGGCTCCTTCACATCTAGAACAGCAGACGGCAGAAAGGTAGCATGCTTCCACCCACTAATGTCTTTCAAGCAGTTTTAAGAGATAGAGCTCTGTCTTGAATGGTGATCTGGAATAACATGGAGCAACCATTCCTCCAACTTAGTCACATGCTTAAATGTCAGTGTTAGTTGCATTGGACTGGTTGCAGAGTCTAGGAGAATCGGACAACTTCAGTTCGTGCAAAGTAAATGGATAAAGTTTCTTTCAGTATGCTTTAACTCCCTCCCCCCTCATGTTTTTCTCCACCTCTCATTGATTTAGCTAGCACAGGATTTGCTGTTGAAAGAGTAAAGATCTTTAGGACCTTTTCCAGAACAGTGAGATGTTTGAGGAATGTGAAAAAGTATAAGCATTTTAGATGCAGCACTTTGGATCTTTGGTTAGTGAAATGTTCATGAATTTAGTTAGTTGATACACTGGGGAGGCACAAAATTTTCTTTCAGCCTGCAGATGTTAAAAGTGGTTGTGGGATTTAATGGGAACAAAAAAAGAGTTATTTTTCTATGCTAACAATAGAGTCTTGTTTCTTTCCTTACACTGTTCCCCCAAAACAGTATCTGGTCTGAGATGTGGTTGTGATTCTCAACATTTTTCATTGAAGTAACTGTAGTACATAAAGGTCCAAGGAGGATCCTTAGTTTTATTCTTCTCACAAGCATGCTGTAGCAGGGTCTACTCTTTACTGAGTGGCTCTTACCTCTCTTAAGGATCACAAGTAGCTTCCATGAAACAGCCGCTAATGCATCAGAGTATTGGATTCCTATTAGAGGGCAGCTCTACACAGGAAGATGCCTAGATTTTGGAAGATAGTGTACTACTATTACTTCTTTGCTCTATATACTCCATAGAAACAGTTATATTTTCTTAATTGCCTAATGGCCCAACTTCAGAGAAATGCAAACTCCTGAGAGTCTCATGATTGTGGCCCTTTGCTAGCGTAGACCTGAACTGGAAAAAAACCCTAGCATACAGCGTACAGTTTTCTTCCCACTCCGTAGCTGCGCTGCCACACTACTGTGCAAAGCATTGCTGCATCCTTCCTCCATACTCAAAGTCACAGTATGGTCTCATGACTGCACACAGGATTTCAGCTCTGATTTCTGGTTTCATGCTGATATAACAGTACTTTGAACTCTCAGAAAAGAATTTTTTCAATAGTTTTTGTTGGCTGTGATAAGCATTTCCTCACGGAGATTGTTAGTTGTGGTGAATCGTGCGCACAAATATCTGTCTCTTGTATTTAGCGTAAGAGGGAATGTAGATGCCCAGAACAACAGTGTGAATTCTCTGGAGGTAAGTGTTCATGCCCTTATGGCATTCAGTGCTGGGAAGCCTGTGTCTGTTGTTTTTGGTTTCATTCCAAGGTGCTCAAGTAGACTGTTGTGGCTTGTGCGCCTAGTATTAAGATATTCTCAGGTTGTTCATTGTCAAGCTAGTGAATATCTATGCCTTGCATAGCATACAGTGATGAATGACTTAACCAGTCAAGAACAAGTTTTTCTTCCCTGGAAAAACACAAATCAAAAACATTACAAACACTGAGTTGCAGACTGTAATGACAAATGTTCCTGCACCCATGATTCTTCTTGCAGCTGCTGCACATCATCTTTTTATACAAGGCCCTAGCTTTTCTTCTACACCTGTTGTTCAGCAGAGGTCTCTGCTGTCAGCTATGCATCTTGCCGTAGGGCTTCAGGGAACCTACAAGAAGTGATGTTGTACAGAGGAGTGAGCGTAAGAGAGAAAGGTTGCAGAGGACACAGGCTTAGGATGCAGACAGACTATAAGGGCAGTAGGTGGTGTGGGCATTTGTACTTTGACAGATGCCAGCACTTGTATCTGTCATGCTTGCAGTTACCTTCCCTGTCTGTTTAGTATAATAACTGCCTGTGACATGTGTCTGCAGTAGCTTCTTTGTGGAGCCTGAGGTGTGGTTTGCACAGCAGCTTTGCTCTTGGGCACTCTGTTGCACCCTGCTTTCTTCTCATAGACCTCAGGAAGGCAGATTACTTGGCCTGTACTCTTCTGAATTTAGAGTACATTAGTACAGTGTAACCTTCACTTTGTTTCTAGGAGACACCCACTTTGTACTAGGGTGCGTAGCTCCTTTGGAGCTTGTTCTCAACCAGGTAATAACCTGATTTGGTCTGAGAAACTTCCTTGGATGCAATGATGTCTAATTGAACTTAGCAGCAGAATT
The DNA here is from genome assembly GCA_024733675.1 of Psilopsiagon aymara. NCBI lineage: Eukaryota > Metazoa > Chordata > Aves > Psittaciformes > Psittacidae > Psilopsiagon > Psilopsiagon aymara. Next base: position 6,904 of record JANRGW010032723.1, on the reverse strand, counting down.
CCTGTTGACATTATTAAGTTAGGACATCATCCGTTTTCCTTGGGTGTCTGTTATATGGTTGCATTTGTAGTGGTATAAGAAAACTGATGGAATTAGATCTGGATTATTTGATTACTTTTCTAGTTGATTTTTGACAAGCTTTCTTTTTCATCTGGACTACTCTACGCAGGTAGGAAGATCTATACAAATATGTCTATGGTTTTTTTCAACTTAATTAATTTGAAAGGAAGGTGGCCATAGTAGAATATGAAAAACTTTCTGTAACACACTGTATGACATTTCATACAACAAATAGATTTGGCCTTTATTTGGATATTATCACTAAACAGCAGTTAAGAGGCCATTGCTCTTTATGGTACCATTCTTCACCATTTATCCACAACAGGAAATGGCTGAAGGAGCACACCATCCTCTGTTGATGTAATTTGCTTTCAAGCATAGTGACTTCTCAAGGTAGTATGTAGACAGATGGGTGTTCTTTAAACAGCTGAGCCAGCAGAAGATTTTACAGCCTATCACCCTGTCTGACTTTTTTTCTCTGCTGATGCGTATTGCCTTCCTATGAGAGTCAGATAAATCACTCATTTGACATTTCACCTGTTTAAATCTTGTTAATTCCTTTGTTAATTGTGCCAGATGGAAGAGGACATTTGTCTGTAACTTTACACAGCCTGTACTATGCTAGTGATGAAAATTAAATTGGTCCCAGGCCTATAGTGAAGCCAGTATGACTTGATGAGGATTTAGGGATAGTAGCTGTGGTTTTGTAAGGTGTATTTCTAGAACCTAGTCTAGGATGTGTAAGTCTAGGGCCAAATCTCAGTTCTCTATCTTTAAACTTATTAGGCAGAAGCAGGAAGAATAACCTCAGTTTTTAACAGGGCTGAGCTAAAATCCCAGCAACCCTATGAACATGATCAGTGAAGTCCTAGGCTGGGCCATGTGGGTACCATCATCAAAAGGGAAAGAATGCTTACAGTATCACTTTTCATTCAGTTAAGATTAGTATTAGAACAGTAAAATGTAGCAGGTGATTTCAGACTTCTAATTAAATACCAGGGATTGCACTCCCATTGCAGAAGGTGGAATCTAAAACCTGTGATATGAAAATTCTCCAGTTATGCCTTTTTTTGCAACCCTTGTAAGTCCTTTTTGAAAGAGAAAAACTATTACTTTTGGAAAACCATCCATGGATCATCAATATTTTTCAAATTTCTATTAAGTGATTAATCTGTAGAGGATTTGTGTAATCCAAAGCAGAAACATTGTTAAATAATGCATGCTGAAGAATATGTAATCTCATATTTTTGCCACAGAGGCTTTTGGTTTTGGTTTGAGACTGGTGAAGGCTCATGGTTCTTCTAAAAATTAGCAGATGTAAGTACTGTAATAGCTCAGTAATGTCATCTGTCTGGCATCAGGATCCCTTTTTTGCAGTAGCTAAGTGTCTTTTGATATGTAATGTGGCCAGGTAATGTGTTGTAAAGCTCTCTGGCTTCACTGAAAAGACTGAGTATCAGCCATTTGTAAAGATTTTAATAGTGTTGAAAGAGCAGTAATGACAGTGTACAGTGCTAGAACAAAAGAACAAAGACTGGATAGACAAATGTTGATGGCCACTTAGTTTTGCAAATAATTATAGTTCATGTGGTTTTGGCTTTTACAACTTTGGAGTATAAATCCTTTTTGTTGAATTTCTATAAAGCGTTATTCAGGAAACACATTTCTGCAAGAAAACTCTCAAATGTTTAGCAAAACATTTAACAAAACAGAAAGCAAAAACACTTCTTTGAAACCTGTCATCCAATCATCCATCAGTATATTCATTGGTTTTGAAATGCCACCAAAGCAGCTATGAATTAAAAAGGAAAAAGTTGTTTTGAAAGTGGATGTATCCTTCCCATGTTAAATTTTGTAGTACAGTTTTGTAAGTAAATTACTGACCTAATTTAGTGACAAAATGACAGAAGAAATCAAATATTCTGCCTGGCAAAATACAATAAAAATTGAATCTGTGCATTATTCACAAAATGCTTTTATCCCTGTCTTGTTTTGTCCTTCCTTTAAAGCAAGTCATAACATTCTGGAAAAAGTATGGACAGGCTCTCTGGGAGCAGTAGAAAGTCCCTTTTGTGCCCACCCTCTGCAGCACTACATTTCAGTCAAGTGGCAAAAGGAAAGGCTCTGCCTACTCTCACTACCAGAGGAGTGCATTCACCACTCTTCAGAAAGTATACTTTCTTTCCTCAAGAAAGGTTAATGGTAATGTGTTTTTCATTGCATCCTGAATTCAGTAAGATCTCATGTAAACTAATTATGAATTTCTGAGTAGAGCATCTTTACAACTGGTTTAGTAGAAAACTTCCTGTGAAAGGTCTTGTGCCTATTGAGACTCTTCTGTGGGTGTTAGTAATGCTGCTGATGCTTCCTTCATGTTTAAAGTACCTGACTACCTTTGGAGTACAAAAGTTATTTATTACTATCAAATAAAATTTCTTGCTGCTGTTAGATTTAGCTGCTGCTGTTGTGAGAAAGCTGAACAGAGCTAAATGCCTTTCCATTCAAAAAACACCTTTCCACTCAGAAAACCCCAAACAAATAAATCATTACTACAGATTTGACAAAAGTAGTAGTTTGCATGTATGTGCTCACTCACACAGGTAAGAATGAGATCTGTTAAAGACATCAGCATGCTGAAAGGGAGAGAGAAGCTTTGACACAGCCTGAAAAGTGTCAGTGTATGGCCTGGGCAAGAAGCAGAGGCAGTGAACTGCTCAGTCAGGGTGCTGCCAGAAAAGGCTAGAAAGCTCTGAACAAAACCAGCATCTAGTTAGTTTTGAAAGAATGTCACATTAGACTCTGCTGGATGGATATAGTGCGTTTTTAAAATCTCCTGTTTGTAATATCCTACACACTGAGAAGCCTCTTGGCCAGCACTCATGTCAGAAGCAGTTTTTCTCTGATTTCACTGGATTGACACTGCTTTGAGAATTTCTCTTTTCTTCCTAAAAATAGATCAGTCATTGAAATTAATTCAGTAGCCAGAACTTCTTGTAAATCTTTATTCCCCTATGAGCTTTTCTTTAACATGGCACTGGATTTTACTGATTGTTTGTGAAGGCAGGCTGAGAGAACAGGGCTTGTTCAGCCCAGAGAAAAGAAGGCTCTAGAGAGACATTATAGCATCCTTCTGGTGTCTAAAGGGGTACTGCAAAAAATCAGGAGAGGGACTTTTTACCAGGGCATGTAGTGACTGACAGAGGGCTTGAAATTGAGAGAAGGGAGATTTAGATTAGATATAATGGAAAAATTCTTTACTATGAAGGTGGTGAGACACTGGCACAGGTTGCCCAGAGAAGCTGCGCATGCCCCATCCCTAGCAGTGTTCAAGGCCAGGTTGGACAGGGTTTTGAGCAACCTGGTCTAGTGGGTGGTGTCCTTGCCCATGGCAGTAGGGTTGAAACCAGATGATCTTTAAGGTCCCTTCCAACTCAAACCAGTCTGTGTTTTAGTAAAAACAGATTTAAAATTCTGATCTAGCTTGATGAGTTTTAATGGAGAATCTTGGGTTAATTCTTCTGCTGTGTCACATTCCAGGGTATTATAATAACTTAACAAATATTCTATCAAGTACGTGCCTTTGTCTGCACCCCTTTCCCATAAATACCTTTAAATATGTTTGAGTTTCCGTTTTAATAGCTGCTTTGACTTTTAGATAACTTAATAATTTGTGTATCATTTGCAAACTGGTGTGCAAACGAAAAAAGCTCTGTAGTGCCAGATGTGTTTGAGATGCAAGTGAGCACAGGAAATGCTCAGTCAGGGTGCTTTTTTTTTTTATGAGAGTACTCATCAGAGCAACGTGTTCTGATTGAGAAATACCATTGTAATTTGTTACAGAGCAGGCTAAATATTGTTTTCATATGTGTATGTGTATATGCATATTGCTACTTATATAATTTGAGAAATTATACAACTTACGTGTACAATTGGTTTTCCTCTATTTAGAAATAAAAGCCTTCAAATACAGGATTTACACTATTTGTAAAATGCTTCCTGGAAAATACATATGAAGGATGGTGCTGTGTTAGAATTATTCTACAGGAAACTGAGTACACTGATGTATGATAGTTCCCTACGCTTTTTGGAACTATTTTATTTATAATAAATTGAATAAATCTTCCTTGAATAAATTAGTGTAAAAGGCTGGTGGATATAAAAGTCAAGGAACTACGATAAAGGTTTGACATTCCTTTTTACATGATTTACAGAGTTTGCAGAACAAAGTGCTTCTCTTCAGACTTAAAAAAAATCACATAACAGACTACGATAGGAACAATGCTGCATATCATTAGGAAAAAATACAAGAACATATTTTGAATCAAAGATAGTAAAAATGAAATGTCAGTGCCATTTGTTAATGGAAGTGTGCAATGAAGTTCGTGAATGCATCTAGCATCTTGTGAAATGTGTCAGTGAAAGAAGAGTCAGTACTTAGGAGGCTCCCTTAAGATAACATTTTAACTTTTATGGACTTTATAGAGATGTGAAAAATCATGATGGATGTTGTTGACTTTCAATTCTGTGATTCATTGAGTCAGATGGAGTAAGTCAGAGATACTAGGATCTTCCTTTGCTTTTTAAATTTTTTAAAAATTATTTTTAAGAAAACTAGCTGTGCATAAATATCTCTTTTCAGGTGTTTTGCTCTGCTCTGATGTAATTTTCCTTGGCCTTGCAGAGAATTCCTCACCAGTGCTGCAAGTAGAATAGGACAGAGTCAATTTAGCAATGGAAATGCTTCAGTGTGGGGTTCACCCAGGTCAGGTTCATGAAGACATCAGCTGTGGGTACATTTTCACATGATGTTTTACTTCATTTAATTTCAGACTGACATCTAAAAGAGGAAGTTCCTTTTGGGAAATCTCTGTCATGTCAGAGCTTAATCTTTTCTTGTGTAGGTTTAAGGCTTTTTTTGGATCAGTGAACTGATGTACCTCACTGGGGATACTACAGTTCTTAAATGAAGGGAGAGGGCAGGAACAGTGAGGAAGAGAAGAATTGCTCAGGACTTCTGCATATCTTCTTGACAGCTACTTGTCATTAGGTCAGAGCAACCCAAGTGTGGAGATCCATCCCTAAATAAAAAGTACCAACTTTTTATTTCACATGAAAAGCAATATCGGAGAGAACTCAAAGGGCTGCTCTTGAAAAATAGGAAGAATGGTCAGTGAACGGATAACCCTAATTCCACCCTCTTCCTCAGTCCCCCCCTCAGCCAGGTCCTGTTTTAATTTGTGAAAATTAGTTAGCTGTGTAATTCTGTAACTCTGCCCAATGAACCAAAGAAGACAAGTTGCTGTTCTAGTCTCCATAAACCTCCTTTTTCGTACCTGCAGTTGTTTGGGATATATGGAAGATTAAGGACTGAAATGTAGCCTCTAATGAAATACTTTGATTATCAACAGACTAAAGCGATTGCTGGCAAAAAGAAGAAGCTGCTCACCTAACCTAACTCTTAATGCTTTTTTTATAGCAGCAAAGATAATTGCATTGCTAACTTCGTTTATGTTCAGCATTCAAGTTAGTTCAGGCTTAATTGTATTTTTCTATGATTTTATGCGTACAATTTTGGTGAAGGTTCCTTGTCCCATATATATTAGAAATGGTTCAGTACAGAATAATAGAATAGTTAGGGTTGGAAAGGACCTTAAGATCATACAGTTCCAACCCTGCTGCCATGGACAGGGAAAACTTACATTAAAACATGTTGCCCAAGGCTCTGTCCAACCTGGTCTTCAGACAGCCAGGGATGAAGCATTCACAACTTCCCTGGGCAACCCATTCCAGTACCTCACCACCCTTACAGTAAAGAATTTCTTTCTTCCTCATATCCAATCTAAACTTCCCTGTTTAATTTCGAACCCGTTACCCCTTCTCCTATCACCACAGTCCCTAATGAAGAGTCTCTCCCCAGCATCCCTAAAGACCCCCTTCAGATACTGGAAGGCTGCTATGAGGTCTCCACGCAGCCTTCTCTTCTCCAGGCTGAATAGCCAAAACATTCTCATCCTGTCTTCATTCGGGAGGTGCTCCAGTCCCATGATCATCCTTGTGGCCTCCTCTGGACTTGTTCCAACAGTTCCATGTCCTTTTTATGCTGAAGACACCAGAACTGCACACAATACTCCAAGTGAGGTCTCACAGAGCAGAGCAGAGGGGCAGGATCACCTCCTTTGTCCTGCTGGTCACGCTCCTTTTGATGCAGCCCAGGATACGGTTGACTTTCTGGGCTACAAGCGTACACTGCCAGCTCATGTTCATTTTCTCATTGACCAACACCCCCAAGTCCTTCTCTACAGGGCTGCTCTGAATCACTTCTCTGCCCAACCTGGATATGTGCCTGGGATTGCTCTGACCCAGATGTAGGACCTTGCACTTGGCATGGTTAAACTTCATCAGGTTGACATCAGCCCACCTCAGAAGCGTGTCAAGGTCCCTCTGAATGGCATTCCTTCCCTCCAGCATATCGACCAAACCACCCAGCTTGGTGTTGTCGGCAAACTTGCTGAGGGCGCACTCAATCCCACTGTCCATGTCACCAACAAAGATGTTGAACAAGACCGTTCCCAACACTGACCCCTGAGGGACACCACTTGTTACTGGTCTCCAGCTGGACATTGAACCATTGGGCACACCTCTTTGCGAGTGGCCATCCAGCCAGTTCTTTATCCACCGAGTAGTCCATCTATCAAATTGATGTCTTTCCAATTTAGAGACAAGGATGTCATGTGGGACAGTGTTGAATGCTTTGCACAAGTCCAGGGAGATGGCATCAACTGCTCTACCCCTGTCCATCAGTTCCGTAGCCCCATCATAGAAGGCCACCAGATTGGTCAGGCAG
>JANRGW010032721.1:0-18685 GCA_024733675.1 Psilopsiagon aymara | reverse complement strand
GGCTCAGAAAGTCCTTGGCCAGACCAAACATCACTAAGCCATAACTAAAAACATTGGTGTTATCAGCGCTGTTCTCACACCACAAGTCAAAAACACAGTGCTGCACTAACTACTAAAAAGGAGAAAAATGACTGCGACTGCTGAACCCATGACAACAGTTAACAGCCTGCCTGGATGAAGTCAAATTCCTATAGTTAGAAGACCCCAGACAAAAAGGAAAAAAAAAATAAATTTACCACAGGACTATGAAGGCATGTGAGGGGTGGGCGCACAGATCATAAGGGTCTAATTGCCCAGGGATTTCTTTGCCCAGGTCCCTCTCCAGAGGGACCAGCACAGAGTTGTCCCTTTGGCTGTACCACTCGATTATTAAATGGTTTCTTATTAGGATCGAACAACTGAGACTCTGCTGCAAAAACCTCAGGGTGAGCCTGAAGGATAGGGAGGGTTCGGGTGCAGTGAGCAAGGAATTGGAAGGGCCACCCATGACTCAGAGGGACTCTGGTCCCAGCAGTAAAGTCTCAGGCGCTGTGTGTGCAACTTCTTGAACGGTGTGTGCACGAGTGCTCAGGCAGCAGCTTCTCCACTAACAAAACAGCAGTGGAAATAATACCCATGTCTAGCAAATTCAGACTGCAGTTCTCACTTTGGAATTATAGACTAGTAAGGAGGTATGACCTGTGGCTTCCTTCAGTGCCCTACACATCCCCATGTCCTATTCGCACTCCTTAGCGGTACCATTTCTGGGCACAGTAATACCCTGAAAAATTCACTGAGTGAATTCAACAAGACAAATCCGGTAGGAGACAACCCTGAACAACGTGAAAATAAGAGAAACTAATGTTGGGTGAGGTTTTTACCTCACTTTCATTTTCTGAGAAAAGACTCAAAACATATCGCCTTAGTGTCAAAAATGCAACATTGCTACTCGGCAAGATTACTTTGGCACTGAATATAAAGAGGTGGAAACAACACAAAAACCATCCGGAGAAAAGACGCACAGATTCACGGACATTACTATCGCCTGCAAAGCACGCTAAACACACCGACACCCAGTTAACTGCCCGAGCAACTCCGACCTTCTTCCAAAGCAGGCCTGCGAGCGGCAACGACGTGGCCATTCGCAAACCCATCGGGACGCCCCAGCGAAGACGCTCCCGCCGCCACAGGCACACGCAGCCGCCACAGCCCCGCCGACCCCGCCGGGTCGCAGGAGCGGGCACGACCTCGGGGCAGCAAGCAGGCTCCCACAGCGGCCAGTCCGCTCTTTTCTTTAACACAACACAGCCCGCAGCGGCAGCCCAGAGCCGGCGGCTCCGTCGACAAGGGCCGCGGCCCAGCACTCACCCGTCAAGAGCCCAGAGTCGCGCAGTCCGGTCCCGGGAGACGGACACGAAACCTCCCGGCGGAAAGAGGCTGCGGGTCAGGCCCCGCACGTCCTGCCCGTGCCCCACCAGGGAGCAGCGAAGCCGGTACGCGCCACCGTCGCTCGCCATGGCCGGAGGCAGCCGAGCAGTCCTGACACAGCAACCACCGCCACTGGCGGAAAGCGCCGGGCGCCGCGCCGGAAGAAATATCAGCAGGCGCGACAACGAAAGGTGAGGAGACTCCATGTCCCGGCAGGCAGCGCGCCCCAGAGTGGGGACTCAGCGCTGAGCTTTCTTCGCGAGGCAATCTGGGAGATGTAGTCCTGCTAGCCTCAGGTGGTCTCGCGATAGCCCTGGCGCGGCGCTGTTTGGTTGTGGAGTTGCTGTGGTACCCGTGGTGTCGTGTGTGAAGAGTTCATGGTGGCCCGAGACTCCGGTGAGAGGAGCGGGGCCGCGCCTGCATGCGGCTCCGCTGGGTTCTGTAGCTCCAGAAGCTCTCAGCGTGCCTGGGGGAGGGCCTTTGTCGACGCAGGGGAACTGCGGCATTTCTGCCCTTTTAGGTCACTGCCAACAGTACCACCATCTCACAGGCCCGTCTGAGCCACTCTCTGACAGCCTCAGCCATTCAAGAGCTGCCTCTATGTACTATGGCTGTGGAGTTGCTCCTCAGAGCCTGGTGAAAGCTGCTAGGATTTGTTAGGGGGAGCGTATTCTGGGTTTGTGTTGGTGACTGGTGATGCCTGAAGGACTGTCCCCAGATAACCGAGATGGGTATTGACACAGCTGTTCACTTCCAGTTTACTTCATGAGAGACGAATTCTGTGGGCAGATGCTGAAACAATAAGTGTCACAAGAATTAGGAGGAGTCATCTGTTTTAACAGTACCACCTGAGGACTGAGTGAACGCTCAGGACAACACAAAGCACTGCTGTCTCTCCTTACTCGTTGATCTTCTGTGGTCCCTTCCGAGCACTGTTTCTTGTACCATGCTTTTCCAGTAAGGAAGTGCTTCACAGATTTTTAAAGAAAATTAAACTCCTTTTTATAGGGGGCAGAATTAAGCTTTATAGAGTTGATGTCTGATGTTTTTAAAAGATCTTATGCAAAATAAAGTATTTCTATCCATTGTTCCAGAGAGAAGTTCAAAAAGAAACAAGTATGGCCAGCAGTCACAGACCTCCAATAGCTCGTCCTTCTTCAAGAGCAGGAATAGGGCTGACCACAAGGCCTACCACTTCATCAAGGACTCCATCAGCAGCCAGAATAGGAACAGGGGTATGTTAAAAAGAAAAAAACTAACAGAAATCTTAAAACTTGGTATGTTAGATTTTTATCATTTTGGTGGGTTTGTTTGATTGATTGTTGTTTGTTTTCTTTGTTGTATTTTGGTTTGGTTTTATTTTTTAGTACTGTGACTGGAGTAGTAGTTTCTCGGAAAGAATTTTAAGATTTAAGTTTTGTAGAGGGATTTTGTTTTGGGGTTTTTTTCCTAATTTTGCCTGAAAGGAGTCAAGAGGTCAAGAGAATGCTTGCATTAAAAGTTCAGCTGGGAGACCTTAATAGCATTAATGTTGCAGACAGAGGGAACAATGAGAAGCTGTTCAAAAGTAATTCTTACTCTTTTGGAGCAGACATTTGGCTGTAGCTTTGTCTGAGGAGATGTAAATATTTATAAAGATTCTTACAGGAACAGTATAGAGACTAACTGAAGTTTTCAGTTGCCTTGACAGTTGCGTAAGGATGTTAAAGTCGTAGTTCAGTTTTGGGAGGTTTGTAGTTTGTTTATTTGGTCCTTTTTTATATATAGATGCCTCCTAATACATCAAGACCAGTTTCTCGTGGTGGCCCTTCAGCTACTGGAGGAGTCCTGTCATCTCATATTAAAGTTGCAGACCGTCCAGTGACTCAACATGGTTTAAGTGGAATGAAAACTGCAATGAAAGGTATTTTTTTTTTACTGAAAGTAGCTATCAAGGTGTCTGCAGACATTTTAAAGGAATATTTAGGTTTCTAAAGGCAACTTTTTCATTCCTGTACAAAATGCAGAGTGAATAGCTATGAATAATAGGAGTAGGAGAAAGAAAAGGAAGATTATAACGTCCCTGTTATTTTCTTTGCTTTTGTCAGTCATAGATGACAAAGACTCTTCTGTGCCTGAGCTGTCTTCAAAAATCATTCAGAAGCATAGAAGAAGACAGATTGTGTCTTCTTCTGTCACTGCAGAATAAACGAAATATTGTGTTATGTAGTAGCTATTATTACAGCTGGAAAAGTAATGTTTATCTTCACAACAGTGTGAAATTAATTTCTGCTTTGATTTGTTATAATGAGGTACTGTCTTTTTAAGAACACTGAGATGCCAGTTCTTTGCCTGTAAATTCTGCAAATTATTTTCATAATTTACACTTCATCAACATTTATTGTTCTCTAACAAAATGTCATCTTACTGTCTTTTGTCAGGTCCTCAGAGACAGATAATGGATAAAACATATTACCTTGGTCTGCTGAGGTATGTCTTAACAACACATTAAACCTGCAGGAGGTTAATGCTCTGTTCTCTTTCTGAAATGAAATTTGCTGTGCTTAACAAGAGCATGGGATAAGTGGTGTTCACTTACAATAAAATATGTCCTCTTATAAGAGGTATGGTTATTTTGTAGGAGGGAAATTTTATGCTTATGTTCAAGTCCAAGTGGATGCGTTTGACATTCTGTGATTAGACCTGCTAAGTCATATGCACTCCCACAGCGTTAGTAAAAAGAGGGTCAGTGATTTTGAGCTTCCACCTGTAATGCTTGATAGGTCTGATAGCTGCATTTGGAAAAAGTAGCATCACAAACTCAGCACTTTGTAGTGTTCATAATATGTGATTTACTTGGATAATACATTGAGCTAACGCTAACAAAGGCAAGGCCTTGCAGAAACTATACTGTATACGAGGCTATTTTGTCAGTTGATCATATTGCAGTATTGAATGATCAGTCTTAAAATACATAATTTTACATATGGATGATATCCATATTCTGTGAAATACTGTGATATATACCATGATACTATGTTCTTTTCACCTGTCCATTTGAGAATAATTTACATCTATTTCACCAACAGGGACACAGCTAATTAAAGTGTGTTATTTCATATCCAGGTTTTCTAACAACTACTTACTATTTTATCTGCTAGAAACAGTCTTCTATTTTCCTCTCTTACACAGCTCTTCTTTGAAATATTGATTTGAAACACTAAGAAGTGTGAGAAAGAGATGCTGATTGCGCAGCTAGAGTAAAATACAATTTCTGATCTGTATTTTAGTTGTACATTCCAATATTTTGTTTATTTTTTGCAGAAGCAAAACAAGTGAACTAACAACAGAAATTAACAAGCTGCAGGAAGAAGCAGAAATGTACAAGCAAGAGAAAACTGTCTACTTGTCATATGAAAAAAGGTGAGATATGTTGCAGCTAATGCAGTGCTAACTTTCTCAGTAACAAAACTATTCTCAGGTATTGTACTCCGCTCTTGTGAGACCTGACTTGGAGTATTGTGTACAGTTCTGGTGTCCTCAGCAAAAAAAGGACATGGAAGTGTTGGAACAAGTACAGAGGAGTGCCATGAGCATGATCAGGGGACTGGAGCACCTCCCGTATGAAGATAGGATGAGAGAGTTGGGGCTGTTCAGCCTGAAGAAGAGAAGGCTGCTTGGAGACCTCATAGCAGCCTGTCAGTGTCTGAAGAGGGCCTATAGGGATGCTGGAGGTGGACTATTCATTAGGGACTGTAGTGATAGGACAGGGGGTAACAGATTCAGACTTAAACAGGGGAAGTTTAGATTGGATATGAGGAAGAAGTACTTTACTGTAAAGGTAGTGAGGCACTGGAATGGGTTGCCCAGGGAAGCTGTGAATGCTCCATCGCTGGCTTTGTTCAAGGCCGGGTTGGACAAAGCCTTGGGTGATACGGTTTAGTGTGAGGTGCCCCTGCCTATGGCAGGGGGGTTGGAACTAGATGATCTTAAGGTCCTTTCCAACGCCAACTATTCTATGATTCTAAGATTGTGCTGTGTTCAAGGAAACATTAAATAATATCTTTTTTTTTTTTTTTGCATTATTTTATTTTTACATGTATAAGTCTTAAGTTTGATTTTGTTTTATATTTAGGGCAGAGGCTCTAGCCGGAGAAATCAAAGAATTTCAAGGACAGCTAGCAGACTACAACATGGTATGCTGCTATCAACTTATGATACTGGATACTCCCTAGTGTCTTGTTTACTTTGTATTGCCTTTGCTTTAGTTCCACATCTGTTTTATTAACTTTTCTCTCTAAAAATTCATTGCTTAGTACCACCTCAGTATTAATAATAGTATACACTTGTTAATACCACCTCAATAATTTCAATTATTGGAAAGAAAAACTATGGAAACTAAGGAAATCATAAAAGAAAAAAAAAGCATGCTGTACATTAGGAGAGGCAGTTGCATATGGATTTAAGAAATTGCTGCAGCATAATGTTTGTGGCTTACATACAGCTGCATATAATGACAATAATTTCTGAAAACCTAGAGTACTGTGTACAGTTCTGGTGTTCTCAACATAAGAAGGACAAGGAGCTGTTGGAGCAAGTCCAGAGGAGGGCCACAAGGATGTTCAGGGGGCTTGGAGCATCTGCCATATGAAGACAGGCTGTGAAAGCTGAGGGTGTTCAGCCTGGAGAAGGGAAGGTTGCGAGAAGACCTCTTAGCAGCCTTCCAGTATCTGAAAAGGGCCTACAAGGAGTCTGGAGAGGGATTCTTCATTAGAGGCTGTAGCGATAGGGCAATGGAGAGTGGGTTTAACCTTAAACAGGGGAAGTTCAGGTTAGATATAAGGAAGAAATTCTTTACTGTGGGAGTGATGAGGTGCTGGAACAGGTTGCTCAAGGAAGTTGTGAATGCTCCGTCCCTGACGGTGTTCAAGGCCAGGTTCGATGAAATGTTGGGTGACATTGTCTAGTGTAAGGCATTCCTGCGTATGGCTGGGGAGTTGGAACTAGATGATCTTAAGGTCCTTTCCAACCCTAACCATTCTATGATTCTATGATTTTGAAACTGCATGTAATCTATTCAGATTCCCACATTGAGTTTTTTTCCATTTACAATAACAAAATTGTTGTGTTTTTGTAAGTGCTGTGTGAGTTAATACTTACTTGTCTGATTTTATGTGTGTAATTTAAAAGAAAAGGAGAGCATTAAAAGGTTGGAATTCTGTCTCATTTCAGGTTGTGGATATACTTAATACTAGTACAGATATGGCAGAAGTGATTCACGATTACAATATGGTAAGTAATAGGATATATGCTATGTTTGAAGACGGAAATGGTGTGTTACGTTCTTGGAACTTTGAACGTACAATGTATCTAAGGTGGCATAGAACTAATTTAAAACTTACCAATTTTTCCAAGTTAAATAAACCATAATATGGGCAACATGTTTGCAGTGAGGCAGTTGTCTGAAGTGTTGCATTAACAGCCCCATGATATTTTTCTGTGGTTTGATTTCAAGAAGGATGTCGTCCCAACCCAAATTTTGAGTGCTAAGATATATTCTTTATTTGACTTGGGAGCATAGAACAGTACCAGTTTTATGAAAGGCAAATTCACTAGACTGCACTGCCTTGTGGAGCTGCCTGGTCTTCTGGAAAGGTAGTTATATTGTTTCTTCAGCCTCTTAAATTACTCCCATGTTATAAATATTAAATATTTATTAAATAATAAATATAACGACAAAATCAGTGAACTTTGTTTTGCTTTTATTTTCTAATACAGATAGAGTGTTCCTCTAAGTCTTAAGACACAAGTGGCATTAAGCATGTTCCATTTCTTAGGATAACTTTGTCTGTAAGCAAAAGAACTAGTTTGATTTTAGAATAGGCTATTTTGGTCAAAACAACATTTCCACCTGCATTTGATTGCACAATAAAGTCACAATGTGTGAGTCATAGAGAAAAGAATGCTTTGCAAGTGTTACATTTTCATCATGTCTGTGGGCTTAAACAGTATTTTACTAAACGTTGCAGGGATAGATCCCACAGTAAGTGAATTGATTTGTAACAACTTGATTATATTTTTAAACATAGAGATGCCTTCCTTTGGTTTCCAGTAGAAGTCTCTAATTTCAGAAGGCCTTTACTCAGTATCAACTGTGAAAAACCTCTGGAGCAGGTGGCCTCTGCTGCTCCTTCCTCTAATGCATTCTGAGCTTCTTCTCTTTCAAAGGAAACTTTTCAAATTTATATATAGAATGTGTATCTTTATTACTATATATTATATCAGATTTTTTTTTTTTTTTTTTAAAGTTAAAGGTTCAGAATGACCGAGATACTCAGAGTGTGGATAAAATTTTCACAGAAAGACAAACGTGAGTACGTGAAATGTATGTTTCTCCAAAGCTGTTAAAATCATAACTGAACTTGACAAAACTGAGGTGGTATCTGATTCAGAAGTTCCTTAACAATTCCAAGCATGCCATATGTGATATCTGAGCAATTTCAGGGTGGTATAGTAGTGCCACACTGCAGCTGCGTTCCTAGCTTTAAACTCTTCTGATTAACTGCTTGGAGGAGATACTTACTATGTCATCGAGGAGGACTTAGGTGGCAGTGGAGACTCCTCTCTTTTGGGAACTTGAGTTTTGTGAGTTGTGTTGAGGAGACCACCGTGGGAAAAATAAGCAGAAGTGGGAACTAGCTCTGAGTTTCGGGAGTGGTTAGGTACGGACTTGTGGAGGGGAAGATGGACAGCAATATGCTTCAGTAACAATTTGTATGCCATGAGAATGGCTTGTGTAGTGATAAGCTGAGAGGGTGAGTTTCTGAGATGTTTCATTTAGGAGCCAGAGATGTGTGGGAGAAGGAGATGTGATCTTGTTTGTTGCAAGCAAGAGCAATGTCAATTAAGAGATTCTGTGTATAGATA
The DNA here is from genome assembly GCA_024733675.1 of Psilopsiagon aymara. NCBI lineage: Eukaryota > Metazoa > Chordata > Aves > Psittaciformes > Psittacidae > Psilopsiagon > Psilopsiagon aymara. The sequence continues at coordinate 10,372 of JANRGW010032721.1, read as the reverse complement.
AGCACTTTTAAAAACAATTTGCCATGTAATAATAAATCACTTTTCTATAAAATTGCAGTTTTCAGCAGCTCACAAATGTATCTATTTTATCCCTGAATGCCTTTCTAAGTGTTAAGGAAATAAGTATGAAAAGAAAAAACTTGGTTCAGTAGCGAACTAAGGAGTAAAGGCATCAGGTATGCAGTAATGGTAACTTACTGTTGTAGTGTATGTAGGCTCACTTAAGGGAATGGAGCAGTTGGTCTTTCTCGCTCTGCTAATTTGGGTAAAAGGGAAAAGGAAAAAAAAACCACAACCGAACAAATGCTCTGTTGATAGCAGTGGCTTAGCCTATGAGCTGTGACACCATTGATTTGAATTCAGTCTCCAGTTTGGCTGTGATCTGCTCTACATTTTAGAGAATTTTTTTTTCCTTTCTGGGCTTATTCACAATTAAAGCATTAATGATTATGCCAACTTTACAAGCTACTCTGTAGAGAGTTCACACTAATCAATATACAATAAGCTCTCCGCCTGCATAAGTAACCAATTAGGTTTTTATAAAAAATGGATACTGAGTACTTTTTGCACGTTTTGAACTACTTGTTTTGACACTGATGCATGCACATCACCACATTTTTTTAACTTCATGATTCATGCAGCAGTACCTTGTTATGGATTTGACAAGATGAAAGGAGATGGACTGCTTAACCTCCTTTTGTGTTGTACATAAGTAGCGTCATACGAAAGTACAAGTGTACTACAGTTTTGAGAAATCACTTTTTCATCCATTAAGACATTATTAACTCTCCTCAGTTACATAGGAATCAGTGTATTTATCCTCAATAAATCCATCCTCCCCAGGCATAAATGTATGAATTTTCTCAAAGGAAATTGTATCTTCATTGTTTGTATCCAGTAATGTAGGAAAAGAACTCATGTCAGCTGAGAATTCCTGTTCAGACATCTCCGAGTCATTTTCTTCCAGGTGACGGTGACTGTAGCTTATCAAATAGCGACACCATGTTGGGCATTTTGCAGCCATAAAAATCAGGAGTGTAATGCTTAAGACAAACCCTAGGACACCTGCTAGGAAGGTCCAGCTTTTGCCAGGAAGTGGTAACTCTTTAAAACAGGAAAAAAGGAAGAGTCATGCTCATGAGGAATACCAGTGAGAACTCTAGTATGAATTTTTTCATAATTAAATTGGGAACTTACAAAATAAAAAAACATAGGGGAATCACTGAGTATGTCCAAAGCTTTAGTAGAATTTTATTGTTATGTTGTTGGAGAGTTAGCCGCATCACCTGACCAAAAAATGCATGTACATCTTGTATTTCTTAGCGATATATATCCACTATGCATATTTATAAAAAACAATAGCCTCAAAGTCAGATAAAATTCTGGGGGCATATAATCTATAAAATAATATTTTTACAAAATTTAAATTACGAGATTGGGCTTTGGAAAAAAAACAAAACCAAACAACATAAATAAACAACCCCAAAGAGTAGTTAACTTCAAATTCTGTTTCACAGGCTTTAATTTCTGTATGGTGATCATGTCTGCACCCTAAAATACTACATCTTTTGTTTGGCGTATCCTTTCAATTGTACTTCTTTTAAAATAAAAATTTCAATAGACTACAGTTTCCAGGAGTCTTTATTTAGAAGCTGGTTTTGTGTGCTGGCCACTGTCCTAAAATAGAATCTAACTGTTACAGAAAAAGAAGAGTATAGCAGTGGCTGTCTACTGTTTGTTTATGTATCTGGAAAATAATATTTCTTCTGCTTTAGTCAGAAGCAAGAAGTAAAACATTACAGTATGGAAGAGTGGAAATTTGCATGTGAGAAAGAAGAAAGTGACTTTACTGAAAGAAAAGCTAAAATGTTACAGAGTGATGATAGGATTAACCTCAAAATGGGTAGAAAAGTAAGGAGACTGGAATTTTGAAAGAATATGGAATGGGCACATCTGTCTCCTTTACACTGAAAACAGCTGAAGCCAGGCGTAAAACTATTGCTCGCGGTTTCACATTTAGAGAAGACAGCTACTTCTAGAAAGCAGTGAATTTGGAAGAAGTAACTGAAATTTTTGAAAGATCCTTCCCCAGGTCTGCTTAGGAGGTATGGGCAATTACCTGAATTTCAAGACTTTGAAATGTCATCATCAGTTTGTAGTATTGTTGGAGAATTCAGATGTGGTTTATCAGTTTCGAACACTTACTCAGTAGAGCTTAGCATTCAGTACAGTGTGTATGCAGTCTACCAAAGCCTGGGAATACGCCTGTTCCATAATCTCAGCTTTTATGGAAGAATTATATTGTATGAGGTGTACAAATGGCATGAAATTGTGGAATAGCAAATCCAGCGGCTTGTAAGTAGTAATGTGGAACATCAGTACATTACCTGCATGCGTTCTATTGTTTTCAGTGATGTTTGGAGTCCGAGCTGTTATGAAGGCACTGCTTTTAAGCTTAATGGCAGAAGTGGAAGTTACAGTGTTTTCTAAAGAAGCTTGTTGAATTTTGCAGTCAGCTGGTTGAATAGCTGCTGTTTTGATGAAGGATTTTTCCTTGGTGTTTGGGAACATGCATGTAGTGTTGTTTTCATTTTCTGTGGATGCGAGCAATGGAAAGGCTATGAGATACTGTTAATTAATTGGCATTCTGGTCTGAAAAAACCCCATCATAGCTAACTAAAGTATTATTGCAAAAAATAAAGAAGTTGATAGTGGATATTATCCAGATCAGTAAGAAATAAAATAAGGCTGTTTAATATGAATAAGTATGAAATGTTGCTCTAACCAAAACTTACCCATTGTTACATCGGAGGCAGTTAGCCATATCTGTAAATCAAGGAGGTCACAGGAGCAGGTCCAGGGGTTTCCAGCTAAAACTATTTTAATCAATTTGAAGGATGATTTTATGTGAAAATATTTCAGAGAGTTGTACTGTAGATTTAAAGCTGTCAGACTTTTTAGAGAAGTAAATCTATCTGAATCTAGTTGAGTAATCATGTTATAGGATAGATTCAACACTGACAGTTGATTTAATCCTGCAAATGCTGTCTTATGAACTGTGCTAATATGGTTGCTACTGATATCCAGAATTACAAGTTTTGTCAGATTGCAGAAGCTATTGTTATGCAGTGCAGTAATCATGTTTTCATTCAGGTAAAGTTCCGTGAGTTTAATAAAACTTCGAAGATTCTCTTTGTCGATATCTTTTAAAGTGATTTTATTTTTTTTGAGGCTTAATATAGTAACATTTTTGGAAATGTTAGTGGGTATATTAGAGAGGTTCTTTCCAGACACCTCACAAGTGACCTGTTGAAAAAAAGACAACAATTAAATTCTATTGGAAAGTCCAGTGAAGATGTCTTAGTGATGACTATTGAGGGCACAAAACATCTTTCTTGTATTTTTTAATGCCAGCACTTTGAAAGTTCTACTTCTCTTCGTGCAATTTTATTTGTATTTTTCATAATATAGTCATGGTCTGGTGATAGAGGGGAATGAATGCTCCTAATATTTAGAGACCTGACGTTTCAGATCACTTAGTGCTTGGGCTCTGTTTGGCATGCAAGGTTTTATATGTGATGATTATTCAAAATATTTGGCAAATATTCAAATAGTTTGGCGTGATATTTTGTAATTAGTAGGGCTCTCTGGTTTAGGATTCTATGTGAAGATTGACTAAGTAGAAAAAATATTCATTGCGCACATCATCTGGAAAGTGGGTGTCAGAGAGGAAGTGGATCCAAGGCTGAAAATTAATTCAAATATGCATTTTGGAATGGACTGTTTTATTTTAAAATCAGCTGTATTTAGTTTTAAAAACATCTTTGGAGTAGACCTTCAACAAAACATTTAGTTTGATTTTTGTTGGGGTTTTCGTTTTGTTTTTGTTTTTTTTTTTTTTTATTGTAACACTTATTTTTGGCTTCCTGAGTTTGAGTTAAGCATAGCTGCAGTCTTTTCAGGTTTGAGAGTGTTACCTCTCTATATCTTAAAGAACTTCTGTTTATCGGGAAGAGTAGATTTCTTTATACATACATGCATGCATCACTGCAAGCTATAGTGTCAAGGTAGTTGAACTGCGTTTAAGGGAGATTCTTTGTCTTGGAAACTGATCAGTTGTGTTACTCCTCTTCCTAAATAAATAGCCTACATTCATCTTATTACTGCTGAGACCAGATTGAGTGTAGCTAGATAGCTGGTTTAAAAACAAATGTAGTGGCGTGCCTTTTATACTTTGTATATGCCCACTGAGTGTTTTTTTTTTTGTTCTTCATCTTTGTTCCAAAGATAAATGAACAGTAGATACAGTACTGAACCAGTGGGCAGTGAGACAGAGAGTAGTGCAATACCAGTTTTATTATTTGACTGTTAATCAAGTTTTCTTCCTCCCCCTCCATTCTCCAGTAAATACAAAATCCATTACATTAATATCAGGAAGAAAAAAAAACCCTTTAAAATTTCTTATATACATTTTGATCTGACTTGGGCAAGTACTTATGTAGGAAATCTCTCAAACTTGATCAGTTTTTGGCCTTGTCCACATAACTGTTGCTTTTTAGGTCTATTCCAAGATGATGTAAAGGTAAAGAAGGCACTCCTGTTGTCAGCAAAGACATATAGCTGATATACAAATCCATCTCAAATGTGTTTCAGTGTTATTCACCCACTGAAAATGACTGCCAGCAATTAGTTGTCCATTTCACAGAAAGCGATGTAATCTTACTTGTCTCTATGTGCTTCTTTCTTCAGTAATTCTGTGTTTACAAGGTGGCTTTTAAAATACCTTTAGCTTCTAGTGTAATTTTCAAAAATAAGGGAAATCTACATACATATAAAACTTACAGTTTGAGAAGTAATGTTGCAGTCAGCTGTGACAGGATTCAAAAACAGTGTTCCAGCACAGATCAAAAGCCAAGAGAGTGTCATCTTTAGAGTCTAGTGAAAAACAACACTTTTGTATGCCAATATGAGAATACCAGTGTCTTCTGTAGTGGTTTCTACAGTGGTGCTGTAGTTGAACAAATTAATATGTATAGTTATTTCAAAGATAATTTAATCAATTTTCTATTACACAAATACAATGGAATGCAAAATTAAGAGGAAGAGCATAGGTTATTGGAATTAGTGCATTCAGCTTTCACTTTGTTGAGCTAAACCTAAAATCCAGGGAGCAGACTGTATCAGCAAATAGAAGAGGGATTTACTAGACTGCAGTTTCTTATATGGGTAAAATGAATAGGCGTGGATGTACTTATTAATTTCATGTTAAAGAAGTTGCAGGTACTGGAAGACAATGATAGGAGTATATTGCAGAAAGTATTCAGGCTTCTGTACTCTTCTGAAATAATTTCTTTTGTTGCCACTGACTGAGGCAGAATGCTGTGCTAGATGGATTGTTGGTTTATGCACTTCTTATGTAAGTTATTTTTTGTGAATTTTTACTTAGAAGGTTGATCTTCTAAGGTTTTTATTATCTATAATATAATATAATAAGATGTAAACCAGGTCTTATGATTATTATAAAGGTATAATTGTTGCTCTGATCTTTGGAACTAAGTAAACATTGTTCAATCTTGGTCCTGGGGTTTTTGTATGAATTTGAACCTTATTGTTTTGAGAGTCAGGAAAGCTTTTCTGACCAGTGGTATTCACTGCGATGTTAATGTCTCTCAGAAAAAGTGTTACTCATCCATCTCCTTTAAATCAGGCATTATTTGCAAGATCTTACAGAATACCTGGCTGGAAGAGACCTCAGGGATCATCTAGTCCAACCATTCTAGGCAAAGCATGACCTAGACAAGATGTTACAGCATGCTTTCTAGCCAAATCTTAAAATCATCCAACACCAGGGAGACCACCACTTCCCTGGGGAGATTATTCCAATGGCTGATAGCTCTCATGGTGAAAAATTTCCCTTTTGTGTCCAACTGGAGTCTCCCCAGGAATGGCTTGTGCTCATTACTCCTTGTCTTTTCCATGTGACTCCTTGTAAAAACGGAGTCTCTGTCTTCTTTTTAGGCATCCTTTAAATACTGGGATATGGTGACAAGGTCTTCCCTGAGCCTTCCTTTCTCCAGACTGAGCAAAACAAATTCTATCTGCCTTTCCTCATACTACAGGCTTCCCAGTCTTTTGATCATCTTTGTGGCCCTTCTCTGGACCCTCTCTAGCTTGTCTGTATCTTTTTTGCATAGCAGGGACCAAATGACTATTGTATCTTGAGCTGTAGAGAATATCACTGAATTTAACAGGGAAGAGTGGGGAAAATTGCATAAAGGAGCTCAGTTGCATGAGCAATACTAAACCTAGGCAGCCAGTCAGATTTAAAAAAACTCCATGGACATTTTAAAAGAGTGCCAGGAGGCCTTTGCCAGTCAGCATGGAGTACATGAGGGCACAGAATAAACTGGTCAAGTCTAATTGATTGCTTCTGTACCTTAAGGTGACTATGGACTGACCTTATTCACCTAGCTGAATCAGCCTGGAAACTTACTAACTTCTTGGAAATAAGAAGATAAAAGCCATTTATACTGCTCTTATCCATTGTGTATTTCTTCTGCTGTTGGAAATCTACATTAAATACAAAAAGAATTCAGAAACCATTTTGTTAGACGTTGTCAGTGGCACAGACAAGGGGTACTAGCAGCAGCTGCCACTGTGGTATCATGAAATTATAGAATCAGCCGGGCTGGAAAAGACCTTTAAGATCATCAAGCCCAACCGTTATGATCTGTATTAGGTGTTGTTCTTGTAGTGATGATGCTGGTGAACTGAGTAATTAATCTTTTGGGCTAGTTTCTATATTACTAGTAGAAAACATTTTGTAGTTTGAGAACTCCCAGTATAGACTATGTTAACAGTCAGAACCTGTGGACCTCAAAGATCCTGCTTCCAGATTTTCAGAAACAGAGTGGCCTTAACCAGGCAGTACAGAAATAGAGATTAATAAAATTATTGTAGTTTTCAGATTTCAAGAAAAGTCCCTAATACAGTGGGAAAAATATATTAAAATATTATTCTAAAATTAGTCTGTAAGTTGGTAACAATCGAGCTGAAAATGAAGGCTAATTTTAAAGTTTTTCAAAACTTCAAGGAAAAAGTTAAAATGTTTGAATTAAGAAGATGCTATTAATTTAAAAAAATCCTTTTCTTGTTTAAAACTCCACTTTGCATAAAAATTTATGTATGTCTAAAACATAGTTCCTGTTTTTTACTTTACTTTCTAATGACAAGTTAGAGTGGTTTTTTTCAAGTTTGATTTCCTGTATTGTATGTGGGGGAACCTGTGGAAGAACAGTAGAAGAAAAGGGAAGTATCTGTAATTTTAATTGCAATTTAGGCTTTTACTAAAACCAAACTTCAGGAATTGCTGTTTAAAATAATTACTTTGGAAAGAAACTGTGCCTGGCAGTACATTGGTAATGCCTTGTAATTGGAAACGTTTTCTTATAAAGCTTTCCTCTGAGAACTTTTCAAGATTTTATTGTTTAATAATAATGTAATTCCTGTTGGTTTTATTGCATTTGTAAACAAAAAGACAGATTCTGGGAGGCAGTGGAGTTTATGTAATCAGCTAGTCTGTTTTCCAGAGAAGACACAGTCCATTCTTTGGCTTTCTACTGAAATACAATTTACTCAACAGCTTGTCATGTCCAAGGTTCATAGTAATTCCTGAACTTTTAATGTATCTCAAGATGTATTTTTTTCCACTCCAGCAATAAAGTTGTAAATCTTTGCCTACATTTTGAAAAAGATGTGGCAAGTGTCTTACCTTTCTGTTGCTTGTTGGAGCAGCATGTACACAAGAGCAGATTTTTCAGTGCACTGACAAGAAATAATATGATGCAAACAGCACTTTGTTTTTGTTCAACCTTTGTACCTGATGAATAAGCAGGCGGTGTAAAAAAATAATAAACCTAGAAGAGCCTTAGCAAAAGATTGACTAGGTTGAGCAACATCTTACAATCATCTTGCAATCATCTTTAATTGGATCTGCAGCCAATAGGGAAGTCTAATAGTAGTATGCTCAGGTGTCAAGTTACAAATCGTATAGAAAGTACCAAGTTGAAATGTCATAGGGAATTTACAAGCAAGTTGGGTTATAATCATTTAAAGGTATGCTGGAGACAGAAAAAGAATTGCAATTTTTTTATGTGATCAGTCATCATATGAAGAAAATGTCAAGATATTTGCATACTGAAGTAATGATTTTAAATAGTTAAATTGGTGTTAATTCTTGTGGTTTGGAAAAACATCAGAGGAGCTGCATGGTGTGATACATAAAGTTCATTGTTTGTAAATAATTACAAGCACTTAAGGACACCTGTCTGTTTCATTTATTTTCTACTAATTTCTAAGAAATTACTGGAGGCTGTTCAATTAAGGATATAGCTAAAGGAAATTTACAAAAAATCCTGAAACTAGGAAATGTGTACCTTCCTTTCCTTCACAGTTCATGAAAGATTACTTTAACTGTGTGCTTGTTTCCAAGGGATTTCTACAACTAAGAATTGCAAAATCAGCTGGATACCTGCCTCTGGTATTTAGAATCATAGAATAGTTAGGGTTGGAACGGACCTTAAGATCATCTAGTTCCAACCCCCCTGCCATAGGCAGAAATGCCTTACACTAGGCCATGTTGCCCAACATTCCATCCAACCTGGCCTTGAAGACCGCCAGCGAGGGAGCATTCACAACTTCCTTGGGCAACCTGTTCCAGTGCCTCACCACTCTCACAGTAAAGAGCTTCTTCCTTATATCCAATCTGAACTTCCTCTGTTTAAGTTTGAACCCATTACTCATTGTCCTGTCACTACACTCCCCGATGAAGATTCCCTCTCCAGCATCCCTAGAGGCCCCCTTCAGATACTGGAAGGCTGCTATGAGATCTCCACGCACCCTTCTCTTCTCCAGGCAGAACAGCCCAAATTTGCTCAGCCTGTCTTCACACAGGAGGTGCTCCAGCCCCGTGATCATCCTCTTGGCCCTCCTCTGGATTTGCTCTAACAGCTCCATGTCCTTAAATTGAGGACACCAGAAATGTACACAGTGCTCCAAGTGGATCTCAGGAGGGCAGAGTGGAGGGACAGAATCACCTCCTTTGACCTGCTGGTTATGCTCCTTTTGATGCAGCCCACTTTTTTTTTTTTCTTTCTATTTTTCATTAACTCTTCCCAAGTTGCAAATTGCAAAAAGTTTTAAATTGTGTAACCAACAGTTATCAGATCAGTGATTGCAGCCAAGAGTGCCCTTAGGCTTGAAAGATGATGCATAATTTCTGGGTAAGCGAATACTGAAAAATTCATAGAAGCAGAGTAGAGGTGATGTTGGAATAGACTTCTGAAGTCATCTAGTCTAGCCCTACTGCTCATAAAGCAGGTTGTCAGTGAGGCTGGAGGAATACTAGAGTTTGAAGTAGGTTCATAAAGCAAACATCAGCTAGTAAAAGTTACAACTCCAATCTATTTTTACAGCACAGAAAAGTTAATTCAGACTGTAGAAGAAGGTATCGAACGTGAAAAGGTTGTAGCTGAAGACATAATAAAAGACCTGTCACAGGAAAATCAAGCTAAATATATGGAGATGAAGGCTGCAAATGAAAAACTCTCTCAGGTTGGTTGTTCTCATTGTACTTACATAAAATGTTTGTCAGCCTGGCTCTATTGGTTCCAGGTGCAAATTAATTATTAAAGAGCTTGAGAACAGAGTAATGCAATAAAAAAGTTTGCTAGTACCTTAATCAATTGTAGAATTGTCTTAAAAATAAATAGAGCAATTGACTGAAACAAAATACTTTGTCTTTTTATGTCTCTTATATAGAGAACAAATGATGCTCATTATTTTCCTTTTAAATTTGGGGACCGGTATGCAGATTTTAAAAGCCACTGTAGTGCTCAGGTGTTTCATTATGTGTAAAAAGCAAGCAAAAGGGAAGAGCAACCACAGCAATTTTTGTAGTTCACTTCTGTAGAAAGTTTTCTTCTGTGCAAAAGTGGATATTGGGTGCTTTTTTGTTGTTCTTGTACATCTCAGTATATCAGAAAGATGAACTGCACTTTGTAAAATTTTTCTGACTTCACTAATTGTATTAGCAAAAGCAATAGGATTTCTAGGTTCTCTGGGATCATCTAGTTTCAGGCACACAGTCTTAGAAAGTTCCTCTGTATAGTGTATACAGTGATAGGCATCTTTTGAGACGTGTGCTTCCCAGCTGTCTTACGATGAGCTGAATCACTGGTTAGGGCCTAACTGACTCTTTCTGGGCTATAAAGAAACTCGGGCATCTAGTTCAGATTTGTCATGGGTTCAGCAGTAGCAGTCATTTTTCTCCTTCTCGGTAGCTGGTGCAGCACTGTGTTTTTGACTTTTGGCC
>JANRGW010032720.1:7084-21675 GCA_024733675.1 Psilopsiagon aymara | reverse complement strand
CTGGGACCCTCTCCAGCAGGTCCATGTCTTTGCTATGCTGAGGACTCCAGAGCTGGATGCAGCACTGCAGCTGGGGTTTCACCAGAGCAGAGCAGAGGTGCAGAATCACTTCCCTTGATCGGCTGCCATGCTTCTTTGGATGCAGCCCAGGATACAACTGGCCTTCTGGGCTGCAAGCGCGCATTGCTGGGTCATGTCCAGTCCTTCACCCACCAGTACCCCCAAGTCCTTCTACTCAGGGGTACTCTCCATCCCTTCATTCCTCAGCCTATATTGATACCAGAGACTGTTCCGACTCAGGTGCAGTACCTTACACTTGGCCTTGTTGAATTTCATGAGGTTTACATGGGCTCACCTCTTGAGCTTGTCTAAGTCCTCTGGATGGCATCTGGTCCCTCAGGGGTGCCAAAGTGCACCACTCAGCGGCATACTTAATTATAGTCTTCCCGGTTCGGTTTGAATAGAGACAAATGGACCACAACTAAATTTTCTCATAACATGCACCCAGCAGACCTGTTACGCTATGAAAAGTTTACAATCTTAAAAAGGTAACAACAGTGTTTATATTCTGCATATAACAGGCAGTAACCCTTGCAAATCTGGTCTGATGATTTCTTTTATGTATATAGTTTCTTTTGGTAGGTTTTGCGTTTTTTTAAAACACAGAAATATACTAAATTCAAGGAACCAAATGCACACGCTGCTTTGACAGGCAGTAAAGTACTGTATTTTTAAAACATCAGCTTGCGCAGAAATGCCACTGCTCCTTAATGGAACCAACAAGAAATTCTGAAGACTTTGTTCAGTCAGAATACTCAACATCAGCCAGTATTTCACAAAAAGATTCACATCTTCCTACCACACATTTATGAGAAAACATTCTTCTGCTTAACTTTATCAACGTATTCAACAACCACTTTAAAAATACTAAGCAATCTGGAAAATCTGACAAGCTTTTCCATGCTTAGACAACAGATTCCAAGCTCACAGACAAAGTTAATCTGTGATTTAAATGCATCATCTTCTGCACTAAGAAAACTCTTTGTCTTTTCCCAGGTAATATTCATTCTGACTTTAAAAACAGTTTTCACAAAAATATTAGATATTGTCTTAAAGCGTATTTCAAGATGTTTTGTAACAAAAAAAAAAGTATGTTTCCAGATCTTAGGATCTTTTTCTGACATGCTTTGCCTATTGGGGGATCTAAAGTTGCCCTGCTGCGAGGTAAAGCCACTGACACACAGAATCATAGAAGAATGGTTATGATGGGAAAGGACCTTAGGATCATCTTGTTCCAACCACCCTGCCACAGGCAGGGACACCTTACACCAGACCAAGTTGCTCAAGCCCTTGAACACTGCCAAGGACGGAGCATTTACAACTTTCTTCGGCAGCCTGTTCCAATTCCTCACCACTCTCATACTGAAGAATTTCTTCCTTATGTTCAACCTGAATCTTCCCTGTTTCAGTTTAAACCCACTACCCTTCATCCTATCACTACAGTCCCCCATGAAGAGTCCCTCCCTGGCATCCTTGTAGGCCCCAGTCAGATAATGGAAGGCTGCTATGAGGATGCTTCTCCTGCCTTTGGATGGGAGGTGCTCCAGGCCCTTTATCATCCTTCTGGCCCCCCTCTGGACTTGCTCCAACAGCTCCATGTCCTTACATTGAGGACACAAGAACTGTATGCATTATTCTAAGTGGAGTCTCATGAAAGCAGAGTAGAGGGGTATAATTACTTCCTTTCACCTCATCACATTTATGATGCAGACCAGAACAACAACAGAACAACTGCTCATAAAAGAAATAATTGCACAAAGTGACTCCAAATGAATTTTCCTGTTTTATCAGCTGTACATTAATATCACACAAGGATTTTTAATGTTACAAGATTTGAATGCACACAGTAGCAAACAGAAAAAGAAGGAAGATGACAACCTAACATACCAATGACAAAACTTACGCTAAAAATAGCGGAGAAGTAAAGATAACACTTGCTTACAATTTTCACTTGGCAAACCACTGCATGTATTAGCAATTCAGCAAGAGTCCATGAACTTTTGCACAAGGAAACAGTAATGATACTTGCTTGATTTGCCCGCATGACACACAGGGACCAAGTGGACAGAAGCTGTTAGTATGAGGATTTCAATCTTTCTTTCTGGTTAGGAATTAAGACAAATAATAGTTATTTTTAAGTTTTTTACAACAAAATGAAGTCTTGCCCTAGCTTATCTCACAAAGAAAGCTGCATGGGGTGCTGTGAGAAAAGCAGAATGAATAATACACCCTAGAAGCCTCAGCATCACAGTTACCTACCAAGCAGATGAGTTATCAGAAAAGCAATCAAATCAAAGACCTGCCCACAAGCAATGGCACTGCTTGGTTTCTATGAGAACTTTGACAGAAGTCAGTCTGTATCTGCAAACATTTCAATTTCACCACGCTGATAAATTTCAGCAAAAGACTATTTCATCAGTAAATTTCCAAGCAATTCAAATGGTTACCTAATTGTTTTGGCAGAGATCACCTCCTGAGACAGTGACATTTGAAGATCCTTACTCCACTCAGTGCCACCATTACCTGCACAGCTTTATATGCACATAGCAAAAGTAATCACAGTAGGTCAGAAAGAACTTCTGCACGAAGGATGTGGAAAATCTCTCCAATTTCCCATGATTCTCCTATACATATCTAAAATTCTTGTTAAGTGATGCAATAAATCAGCAAAATTAGCACTAACTAATACTTTCACAAGTACGCCACAACATCCTATACTTTTTTGTGAACTATACTAAAAATTGAATCCTGTTTAATAGCTCAGACCATAAAATAAAGGTTAATAAGTACAGCATAGGTCTCCCTTAGTTGATTCTTTGATTTCTTTCAAAAAGACAGGAAAAAAGGAATTGCCAGTGCTCCTGTGTGCATGAAGCAGATCACCTCAAAGGAAAAGTGTTTCTGAGGATTGCTCACTACTAGTCCCATTCTGTTTAGTGGCTTTTGGTTACAAAAGAAACACAGAACATCGTCATACATTGACGCCAGTGCTTTGAATGTTTAATGTAAAAACAACTACCAGTGAATTACCAAGAAATTAGGAGACAATAAAGATTTTTTTTAAAAAAATCACATTTCAAAGTGGAAAAAATATTCTGACTCACCACTGAAACAGAAAAAAGTATTTTTCTATTAAAAGGCATTTTTATTGAAAACACTGTCTAGGGGAAAAACACTTCAATGCTAGAGAACACATACAACAGTTACAGCTAAAATCACAAGTTAAATATTGAAAGTAGAAACAAAAGCAAAAAGTACAGCAGTAGCAGCAAAGTAGTTTGTCAGATTGCTTGGTTTTCTTAAACACTGCAAGAGTGAAAGGGCAGGGCAGTGATGCTAAAAGATACTTTTGAAGAAAGCAAGCTATCCTCTTCATAACTGAAGACAGATCAATCAAAATACAAACCAAGTTATTGCTACAGTACTGTGTGTACAAAGAACAGCATCAGCAGTTGCAAAATAGATGCCAGCTTAGCACATGTTGGCAAGAACCAAGCAGGCTGCACTAAGCTTGGCATTCCACACTGCAGTCAGAACAGCGGCGAGCAGACACTAGCCATATCACAATGGAAAAGGTTTCAAAACTGCTACTCTCAGCCACCAAAGACCTGTCCTTTTTCCTGTGGCAGGTACAGATTTCTCACGTAAATACCTACTCTCAACAGCTGAACTGTGGAAGAAAAACAACAGCAAAGACCCACCACTTGCCGTAATTTCGTACTTCTGAAGGGCATCAGACCTTTGACAAAGTTCTTTATCCTCTCCAGCCATGGGAGTGCTCTGGAGCTCTGAGTCTTTACAAAAAAGGTATCTTCCAGGCAAATAAAAATGAAACAGTTTCATCAAACGGAGCTATATCCTGGTAGAAAATACAAGGTTCTTTTCCTTCACAGAAAATAAAGGGTTTCTCACAGCAAAAATTTCTGTGAGGAAAACCATGACATAACTCTTTCCAGTTGCCACTGGCTATCAGGATAAATTGCCCAGCTTAGAGTTACTCAGGAAGCTTTTCTCAAGACCTGGATTTTTGCAAGTTAAAGCCTTTTGGACCGTCATCTCTGTTTTCTTGCGCTCTTATCTCACTTCCCCAGTCTGGCAGCTTCCCTCCTCAGAGGTTAGTAAAACTACTGCCTCTACAGTAACTGTCATATATGTTTACACTTTTCATAAAGTGTTGAGGGCTGAAGAGCTAGAATTTTCTTCCTGTGAACCAAGAACAGAAGATCATGTGGTGGGGGGAAGGGCAGGGACACCAGCCATCTGCAAGCAAGCAGGAGGTACACAGAAGGAGGAAGAGCCGAAGTAAGTACACAAAGTGTCAAAACAATGTTTAAAAACCTTCTTTCGCCTCCATGAGTTAAGCCACTTATTTTATGCTTTATACTAGTCCAACACAGCTTGAATTTAATAGCATCGAAAGAAAAAGAAAGGGGGGGGGGGGGAATGAAGTCAAAAAAGATCCTGATCACAGGCCTAGTACCACAATAGCAGAAGAAAAAACTGTTATTCAAACCTCAAAGACTGATTGTGAAAATTTGCAGTCACTTTATGTATAGTGAGAAGTAATGACACACATGTGAGTACTGGTATGCCTGTATGCCATATTGCTATAGATGAAAAGGCATCTCCAGTTTCAATAACCAGAATATCAGGCCCGAAACTACTCTTCTCTGTCAAACTTCTAAGTCTCTACCTTTAGAGATTAAAGTACACCTTCATACTTTACCATACATGCTGAAGTGCCATGTAAATAATCATAACCCCAGCCACCTTCTCTGCCAACAAAAACAGAAAACAAAGACACGCACTATGTTCTTCACTGCATGATAAAATGCGCCCCCTGCTCCAGCTTTTGTGGGTTCTTTGGTTTCATTCCTCTCCCAGTTTTCACCACCTGACAAAAGCAAAGGGTAAAGTGGTTTGGACAATAAAATTGAGTAATATGCTGCATGATAAAACATGCATGACCTTGTTTCCTGTAACATTTTTCAGGGAAAAATGTGGGGGAGGGAAGTCTCTCCCTCAGATTTACCAGTCATCAAAAATATGAAAACATCTGGATCAATTAAGCTATTCCCTTACACATATCCCAGCTTCTACACTATCTGAACAGAATCTGAACACATGTGCTTCAACAAATTAGACCTTTACAGAAAAAACTGACATAATGTAAACAGGGTAACATTTAAGTCAGAGTGAATCAGCAATCTCTACCAAACAGGCGAGAGCAAGAGATGCCAGTGTCTGCTTTAGACACCCCAGAAAGATCCCCTTCACCTTCAGACTCTGCTGTTTTCTCAACTTTAGTTTAGAAATCGTTTATCAATAGGCCAGACCTGATGTAAATCTCATTTAGAAATTCCCTCCTCAAGGTGCAGGATTTTCTAAGGGATTTTGGTGTTGTTTACACACATGCACACACACACACACACACACACACACAAACACACACACCACCCCATGGAGAAGTGTATAGCTATGTGGAGGAAACGAAGCTAGCTCTTTAGAATGACACATCAGTTAAAGAAACCTGGAATACTAATATTACTTCGAATGGCTTACCTTTGCATCCCCTGTTCGTAGAAAATGTAAACCATACAATGCAATGGATATATCTTGCATTTTCATTCAAGTTTTCTTTAGTATTGCAGAAGCAGCTAAAAACCTAGACAAGATTAGACCCTGAAGCTCTAAAACAATAATAATAAACCTGCCTTAAAAACCAAAACCAATACAAAAAAAACCCTCAAGCAAGTAAAAACCTAAACAAACCCCAAATCAACAAACAACAGCTGCTCCATGCCTCCAACTTAGATCCTACATAGATTCAACAAAGCTATAAATGGGCATTGTGCATGAACTAAATCACATTCATAAATCCTTACAGAATCAGGGCCTGGCCACATAATGCAAAACAAGAAAATATGAAAAAGACCCTCTGAGATATCCAAGCAACAATCTTGTAAGACAGTGCCACAGAAATATTTGAAATCAAGTTATGTCTGAAAATTAATGTTTAATTAAAATACTAATACTCTAAACCCAAAACTACAGAAATGAATTCACAAGCCTATCAAAAAAACATCTGAAGTTCAGCTACCATACAGATACTGCAGTTTCTGTGATAGATTCTGTGATTCTTTGATAGAAAGGTTGAAGAAATTATTGAATAAAATGTCAACATTGCTGTCATAAATTATCTTTATAATTTGTGAAAATGTACTTACTTGATAGTTACTTAAGGCTTCCTTAATCATCAGTGGCTTGAGAGCTCTTTACTTGCACCCTATCTGAAATACCAGCCATCTTTTTCAAAGATACAGCACTACATGCTTTGCCAAGATCACGTTATCTCTGTAAACACAGATTGTCAGAAAAAAAATGAAAGCAAAAAAACCCAGAGCTCTGAAAGTAAACAAAGGTTTGTCGTAAGTACCATTAGCAGAGATTCTGCAGAACTCTAATGATAATGACAGGGAAAAAACCAAGTTTGGTTAAGAAGACACACATCTATTCACAAGGCACCATTTCCAACTGCTTTCTCTTGTACTTATTTTTTTCCCCTTTTTTTCTTCTTTTTTTTTGAGAGATAGAGAAAATGAGAGAGAGACTGGTGCTCCTCTCCCACTGGAAAAGAGTCAAATTATCATCATTATGCGTCCAGTACTTACAGAACTCTGGTTTTAGTATGATTATGCAATTCAATTGTATGCTTTATTTTAAAGATAAAGAAAATATTCCCAATTAAGATATGCTTACAAAGATCTCCCTGTATTCATATTGCATATTTCCCTAAGTGCTGAAATAAGAATGACACAAAGCTTATTTTCATTATTATACCCTGAAAAAGCGTAAGGAAACTGCAGAAAGCAAGAGCACGTGAATTCTGACCCAATAGATCAAAAAGCTCCAGCAGACTGTGTATTTAAGAAAAAAAGCATGATAGAAAAGCAAGTAATAGCAGACATAATGACTGTAGAATAAATATCTATTTGAACTGCTGCATTTTTTCTCTCTTTCAGAAACAAGAACATAACACTACTGAAACAAAGAGTCAAGAAAGCAGTAGATTCTGTATGTCTTGATTTTTTAGATGCACTGCTGCAAAATACATTTCAGGTAAACCTGTGTTACTGAATTTGGTGGTGGATGAGAAGAAATCTAACTAGCCTATGATAAATAGAAGGCCAAGGAAGGAGATACAGTGTTCTTTTTTGGATTTCAAAATGTGCTGTTATAGACAGTATTATTACAGTTCCTTCATGAGGAAGCATTAAGAAGTAAAGATGAAACACTTATAGCATGATGCATTTCTGAACCGGTAAGGTCTTTACAGGAAAGTTGCACTACAAAATTCCCACTGAACAAGTATTCAACTATTCTTAAAAGTGTATCTGATGACAGGAAAGATAGAAAAAACTATAAACATTCAAGTCCCTCAGTGTATAAGTCAATTCCAACACAAGCTTTACAGCTGAGCCCCTAAGTCTAGCGCTTTCATCTACGTGTCAATCTTAGATGAGTTCCCTCTACCCTACAGGAAGTTCTGCAGAGTCATCTACTCAGTAATGCAAACCAAGACACAACAGTTTGTCCTGCTAGATGCCACTCCTAGTCAGAAATCTTTCTGTTTCTATGGTGCCTAAAGGTGGTATTTTCCTACCCACTTTTCAATGGAAAACTCATATCTACCCAGGATGATCTGTTGAAAATTTAAGATACTCTGCTCCCTAAACAATAGAACAAGATGGGCTCTTTCCTCAATCAATCTCAAACTCACAAACCAATTTAGTTTTCTCCAGAACTTTTCAGCGTATTATACATCCTTATTTGCAGCTTCACCTCAGCCAAACTAAGGATTTCAGGCCACTCTGCCAGGATAACAAAGGAGTAGACTTTTGTGGACCTTAAGAACCACTCCCCAAGGTAAAACAGAAAAAGAGCAAGTATTCCATACTAGTTAATATGTTGGTAATGAAGAGATGACAAAAAGTAGCTAAGACAACAATGCAATGAAAAACCCAGACAGCTCCCCGAAAAAGGCCTGTTAAGGATACTTGCAGACTCTCTGACACTTTGTATTTTATTTAATTAGGTAAGTTGGAGCTAAGTCTAGAATACAAGGGAAATGGAGTGCATGACAGGCAAATTTTTTTTTAGCTTGCAAGCTACACCAAACATCTCCAGCAGAACTAAGCACTCTAAGAGGTCTTGCACATACATTTTCAGGTATAAGACAAATTGCTGAGACCCACCAAAATCAGTTTAAAACCAGCTGTAGTCTCTTCTATTATGCTTGCTTTGAGCTCCTGAAAATATACCCTAACAAACTACAAATTACTGTAAGTACTATTAGTTACTGGATTTGTTAAATGTATATTCCAATTAGCAAACTAAATCCAATTAAAAATCCTAAGCAGGAATTAAAAGCCTGAATGTACCACTTCTGACCAGGCATTCAGTATCTATAAATGGATACCCTTTACCACCTGCTGCCCTTAAAGCATTCATCACATCTCACTGCTCACCTACCAGTAAACGATTTTTTAAATAGATTTTATTTTTTAAAAGGGTCCATAATAAGGACTTTGAACCAGTACCTGAACAGTCCACCCAAACCTAGATCCAAACAAAACATCACACAATTTGTCTGCCAATTCATCAAATAATAATTGAATCGAGTTTCATTTTGCTAAAGCAAATAAGGTCACAGTACAATTACATCCCTCTGACAGGCACACAGACAAAAAGAAAATGTAAAAAAACCCCACCCAAGTATCAGGACAAGCCAGACTCGAGCCTTAATTTTTTTTAGGCCACTGATAACATTCTTTGCTATCAAATATATTTAAAAACTAAACCCCAAAATACAGCTTTGCTGTGGAAGACAGAGCATACTTCTGTCAGCAACGAACTTGGCCTCAGTGTCATCGGATAACTTCCTCTATTACAGACAACTCTTTAACTATGCAAGGTAAGCTTCATTTAGTTTATGTTGCACTTCAGTACCAGGGTGCTTTACATAAAACGTTAACACCTTTCTTACTTCCCAGATGTAAAACAAGTACAAGGATCTAAACTGCTTGCCCAAGTTCACGCTGTGAGCCACTGACAGATCTAATATAAATACAATTGTTTCACAAAATAATTACAGAAATAATTTAACTGTAAAGAATGATATAATTCCTTTCAACAAAGGCAAGCAGCTGAAGAATTAAGTAGCATCATAAAGGAAGTGCTGTTGAAATCTCCAAACTGCCTAAACACAGCAAATTAAAATCCATTTTAAAGTTCAACCCTTACCATAACTCCCTCCTCATGCACAGTGTTTCATTTTTCAGTTTTAGTATATAGAGGAAACCCCAGGCAGGCGAAAGACAAACTCTCCTAAACACAAGAAGTTCAACACAAAGGGAACGTATAGGGAAAAAAACAAACCACACCAAGGGGGAAAACAAAACAACAAAAAGGGAAGGGAAAGATTAGGGAAAGATGGGGGAAGGAAGGGGGAAGGCAGTAAGAGTGAAAGCCATAACTGCAATATATTTAACATGTCTTAAAGTATGCACAAAAAAACTGTTTAGGATTCCCATTCTCAATTAGTCTTTATAGTTCGGTAAAAAAATTACGTAATAGATGCGACACTATTGTGAACATCTCTACCAAAGCCAGGGGGTGTATCGTGCACCTCATAGGTGACCAAAATATCCCTCATGCCTTCAACAGAAACAGGATTCTTCGTAGCTCTGTGGTACTGATCCAGTCTAAATGCCATTAATAAGCAGACTTAATGCCTCTACACTATTCCAAGCAGTAAATAAAATGAGTTCATAGGCATGTGCTCTTGTTATTCTTCCATCCTCATTCAAGACTGATGGGTTCTAAAAGAAGTGAAGTTTATCTCATGTAGCAGATGCTTCCCCTCCCACTCCCCTGTAAAACTGTTCGCAAACAGTATCACCATTTAACACTTGACCTCATCAGCTAGTGGCATGAGCAGCATACATCACCATGACCACATGTGAGGATAGTATAAGCTGGAACAGATCCTGCGCGTCACTTCAGTCAGACAGAGTCAGAATTGCAAGAAGTGGAAACTCCAAGAAAGCAGTTTCTTTTTGAGAAAAGTTAGGGTAGTTTGAGATTACTCTCATAATGGACAAAGTATGTTAGAGACTCCCTAAAACTAAAATAATGTTAAGTGGCAAAGCATAGCAGTCTTCCCTAGCACTTCCTTTTACCAGTCACGTGCTCTTGCTGACAGCAAGACTGGGTAATGGGAGGATTCACCCTCTGGCGAAGGAGTCCATCTCACCTGATGTGGAAACATCCGAAAGCCAAATTATTCCTCTCTCAGACTATGCCCCATTAAGCAGTGTATGATACTACTAATCAATGTATGCTACACAGAGTCCCTGCCAAAATAAGGAGTGGGCAATAGGAAAAAAGAGTGCAAACCATTGAGGGGAGAAGTGAAGTCAGGATGACAGACATCAGAAACCTAGAGTTACAACAGAACATGAGATCTTTGTAGAACGATCGCTTTGTAGAAAATCTGAGAATCCCTTACTCTAACAGCCTGAATGTTGCTTGAACAGTCCTCAAATTTAAAATGCATTATTAGGTCACAAGCACAGATTAGTATGCCAAGCCTGAGCTCAAACGTCTCGAAAGACAGTTCCTTTCCTTCTTTCCCTATCCCCATTCCTACTGCTCATCATGCTTCTCTAATAAGAGAAATATCTGTACTCTCACACCCACAACTGGGAACAGAATCAGGTTCAAATTTTAACTGAAATAACCTCAGTCACTTAGCACTTACTACACCTTGTTTAAAACTAAAGACTAATTAAGACTGTTTAAAACTAATTAGAAGTCTGTGGATTGTCAGACAGAAATAACCTTAATACATGCAAGATGAAAGAGATGATTGTGCACAGCCAAATGAAAAAAAACTACCATGCTGTAATTTGCGTGGTATCAGTAGGTATAGGAAAACATACAGTACCTGCTAAACATGACCAGAAATCTGGACTCCATTTAATTCCTAGAAAAATTCAAAAAGAGGAAGGAGATGAAGGCATCCTGCCAAAGCATTCTGTTTTGTTTACCTATGGAAATGTAATTGAATGCAAATGAAAATTTGGGAAGAAGTTTGAACTACTCCTGAGAAGAAAACACCTTTTCACAGCATTATCTGCTGGAAGGCAGTGACAGATACCAGAAACATGAGATACTCCATGATGGGAAAGGAATGACATAAAAGCAGGAGCCTCACTTCAGATGGAAGATCCAGACAATGTACTGAGGCACATGTGGGCTAGAAATTAAGAAAACTAGGTAGGAAAAAGGTAGTTACCTGCTCTAGTTTACCTTCTGCATTTCTAGATTCTTGTCTTGTAAGTATACAGGACTATTGCTTTCATATCCCCTCCCATCTCTGGCAGATGTGGTCTCTCCAAATCAGGTCCCAAACTCACCAAAGTAAATCAACTTTATGTGACTCCCCACAAAGACTCTCCCTGTTCCCACTGGTTCTGTGAGTCTGCCAAGCATCCCCAGGCTACAAAATCAGATAATGTACAGCATATGGCAGAGACCACATCCTACACTACAGGGTAACAAATTTATTAATTTTCCATTCCTATGGTGTCCAATTCATAGCCACATGTAAGCGGAAATAAAAAGTATGAATAGCTGCTGCTAAAAATATACCATAGGTGGTTGGGTGGGTTCCATTCTCCCTTCCTTTTTACAGGGAAGAAGATATTACCATTTACATCTTTCTCATGATTCTTTGGTTATTCAGCACTCTCCAAGAAGCATTTACTCCCTTAGAATGCTGGAAAAAGTTGATGGAGGAAGATTTGATCGTACTGCTATGCCTTGGGGTGGTGATTAGGATCTGTAAACCAAGGATTTCTGTAATTTCTTCCTCTTTAAACATGAAGAGTAAACAGCAGAAATCTCAAAAGACACCTAATGACTTTGAGCACTACAAGGGCAGTTAATGCCTTTAAGCACTGAAATTAGAGTGCCATCCTCCTGACCATCTGCAGACCTTTTTCCTGATGAAGGTAGAGTAAAATGAAACCTATAAAATCCTATTTTGAAGAAAAAAAAAAAAAAAAAGAAAAAAAGTCAGAGAACAGATCTTTCTGGAAAAAGACTACCATCAGGGCTGATTCTGAGGAGAAAGAGGAAAGGAGACTTACAGAGTCTTTCAGTAGAACATTTGAGCAACCCCAACTTGGCCAGACACAGATGTCCAAATCATTTTTTGAACCTTCTAATTTTTTTTTGTGCACTGTGTAAAAACACCAGTAAAAGTAACAGTTATTCCTCAATAAACTTGAGCCAGCACTGCACAAGCGGACATGCTACTCACATTCCAAATGACATTTAGTCTAACTACTGATAAACACTACCTGTTACAGAGCCAGCTAGTCCTACTGAAAGAAACCAGAATGGTCAATACTTGTCGAAAAATGCTCCTCCAAAAGAACAAAGCAGCTCTAATCCTTTTCATCAACCAGGTACCCTCTGATCTGCCACTCTCAAGCAGAAGAGAGATAGGGAAGCAGCTGTGTTATTTTGTTCGCATCTGGAACATACAAAGAGCCAAACTACAAATTATTATAAGCATCTGGCTGTCTCCTAAGTGTATACAAAAATGGAAATGTAGAAATGGTCCTGAACAGCTCACCAGCTCACATATGTGGATTTCACAGCTGTTCAATTTTTTCTTGGGCAGTCTATGCAAACCTCCACTCAAGTCAGTTTTGCCTCTTTGTGGACGCAAAGAGTTCCTAAAGCCTTTCAAATACCCTGTCTAAATACAAACAGCCTTCAACAATGTGTGCCAACTATGCCAGTGATTCTACACAGATCTTTGAACAGGTGTATAAAATACATCAGTGTCAGTCAGCTTCTTCTCTAGCCAAATGAACATGCAATCAGTACTATGGTCTTGATGGATAATGAGGTCCCAGACAGCTTTTGAAGAAGCCTGTTATTTCCTGGTTTCTTGTCACAGTGCTTCCCCACAACCTGCTTTTGTAATATGATTCTAAAGGCTTTGCAACCATACAGAAGTTGGAGGAGATACAAGCGCAGACCAAGGGGAAAGACACCTGCATATTCAGGAGTGCTAAAAGCAAGGGCAAACAATTAGCTGATACTTACCTGCTGATGCTAAGTTAACATTGTTCTTTCTACTGCCCAAATCCTAAGCCACCTTATTTGTTTAGGTTTGAGAAGGCTTGTATGATACCATACACACCAAAACCCTCCCACAGTGAATGATGTTTGTCTGTTCACTGAAGCAGCTGTCCCAAGTTAAAAGCACTTGTAGTACGTCTCCTTCCCTCACCTGCTTAATGCATCATTATCATAACATAAATGATGGATTTATGAAAAATTAGGGATAGGTGCCTGCCTTTTAAGTAGGGTTCTTTTAGTTTCAGCCTTAGAAAATAATTAAAATTAAATTATAATTTTTTTACTTCAAGCACTTGCCTGAATTGCAAGACTTGTGTAGTTTAATTAATAGTATGCAGTTTTTAAAGACAAGTATCGGTTTTACTATCAGTAGGTATCACAGCAGGGAACAGCCCATCACAAATTATTTTGTGATTATCCAGTTTCCCTAGACTACCAAGGTGATGAGCTTGAAAAATTTAATTTCCCTTCCATCACCAGTACGTGATGTGAATTTCTGTGATGTGAATCTGGACTATTGCCCAGACTCAACTGTCTACTGCAGAGGAAAAGAAATTGGTAGAATGATACCTAGTAAGTCCCTAATCAATTATTATATTTCTGGATGCTGCTCACAATAGTCACTTGAAACCAGTGGCCACTGTTGACATACCAGACAACACAACACCTTTTGACAAAAGCCTCTATTAGACTGATACTCTCCACCAGCATAGACAATACAAGAGAAATTAATTAGTGCTTACAGCCATGTAATTTTCAAGTATGTGAATTTACTATAACACGTAACAAACGTGGGCCATATTTTTTTGACAAACACATCATCTCAAAGTTATCTAATTGCTTGCATTCTGCGCTATAGCCACAACCTAACTGCAGTCCCCACATTCTTTTTTACTGAACACTCAGAATACATATATTTCAAAATTTGGTGACTCAAAAGCTGAACTTCTAAATACTTGATTCCTTCCAAATAAGCCCCATTTTCTGTTCTTGAATGCCTCTTAATCCTCATAGTCTGAGATGCTATTTTTACTCCTGCAGTGAAAGAGTAACAGTATGTATGTCTGGAATACCTACATACTGTGATAACTAATGAACAATGAAAGAAAGGCTTAATTCTTCACACCTACCAGTTATAAAACAGTTTTTCATTAGCTTATCACTTCTATTTCTTTCAGCTACGATGAAGCATTCACGGAATCATAGAATAGTTAGGATTGGAAAGGACCTTATGATCATCTAGTTCCAACCCCCCTGCCATGGGCAGGGACACCTCACACTAAACCGTATCACCCAAGGCTCTGTCCAAC